>CM074451.1:7850220-7990220 GCA_037101425.1 Elopichthys bambusa
GTATTTCACAACCAACCAAAGATACTGATACAGTTTTTGTTCATTTATTGTGTTTTGAAAGTGAGAATGAGGTAGTTGGATACCTCACCATGGACCCTCATCTCCATTTACCTGCTGTCTTTTTTTTTTTTTTTTTTTTTATGAAGACATTTAAATGTTTTTATGTTATGACATGTGATTTCTAATGGAAAGGGTTTTCACTTTGAATGAGATGTTTTCAGCTCAGTCACCTCTGTATCTTCCAAAGAAAACAAGCCAAGTTGGTTTCACTCTCAGGTGATGGTGATCGAGTGACGCATTTCCGCGGTAAATATAGTCGGGATCCATCGCGGAAGGCAACCGTTCTTCCCTACTGAATGTCAGCCGTTTCTGTCCTGTTATCTTAGTGGTAGCGAGCGGCAACGTTGTCTTAAAAGTCATCTGGGACACAACTGGATCCGCACAGAGCCTGTGAAACCTCGCTAATGCCTTGAAGCAGAGCTGTGCTTTGCCATTACACTAACAGACTCTTGGGCCAAAGAGCGGAAGGGTCGTCCCTCCAAACTTCTGTGGGTGAACGGAGAACCACTGTGGACTTGAACGGAGATTTCCGCAAAGTCCGTTTGTTGACTTGCGGACTGAAAGCAAACCTCTTCCAAGGCAGCAGGCCTCATCCAGGGACTGAATGTTGAAATACACCTGTATACTTTTTGTTTTGTCTGTTTCGTATGCGTGTCTTTGTGTTCGTGTGTGGATGTGAGGAAATGAGATTTTTGGTTTTTGTGGAGTGCTACAGTCAGTGTGGAAATGCCTCCGTACATCATGGTGCTGAAGTGGCCGAATCGGACAGGAAGTAACTGCAATCGCCCATCGTGAATCTCCTGTTTCAGTGAGCCACCTAGAAAGGGAAAGCAGCTGGAACTGTGGGATGCGTAGGAAATCTGTATGGAAGTGCAATATTGTTGTATTTGTTTGTTTTTTGTTTTTTGTTTTCCAAGTTCATTTCAACTTTTGTCATGTGCAAATATTAATACTTTATTTTAGTAAAGTTCTCAGAAATAAGGATTATTTGAAGACAACACCCAGTTCCAGGGTTGAAATTAGCCCAGATGTTTAGATAATTTAAAAAACTGTAATGCTGTAGTCTAAAAATACATAAACATGACTCAATTGCCAATAAGATCCAAAAAAAAAAAAGAAGCAGATTTTAGTGGTAAAATGTGAACATTTCAGTTCAGTAATTGACCACAAACAGTCTTTTGTCAAATCTAAACATCATTTATTGTATATGCAGGTTTTAGTAACCAAATACGGTTGTTTGAATTGGTACACAACCAAAAACTGACACAAACACCACTTGAATTTCTCTTTTGTACATTTTCAAAAATTATTTATTCCTCCAAAAGTTAGATTTTAGTCTTGAGATTTTTGTATTTTAAGTGGGAGGAAACACTGGGTATGTCTTCATTTTTTTTTTTGTTTCTATTTTTAAAAACTGCCCCAAACCCCGTTTGTGTTTTTGAGTTGTAAATATGTTTGGTGAGGAGATTATTTTAATTTTCAGCTGATACTGATTTGACGTATTTCATCGCCCCATATTGGGGAGAATCAGAGGGATGTTCAAGTAATTATTTGTATTTACAATTTGCATTTTAAAATAAATCTTTCAGTTTTTTTTTTACAACTTCTTATTGCATTGTTTTTCATTTTCAGATGATTTGGTATGGTGGGGGAAAAAATAATTTGTATGGGGGCTTTAATTTTGATATTGGATAGTAATTGTATTTTAAACCCAAAAAGAGAGAAAGAAATAGCACCACAAATGTTCAATAATTTATTTATAAAAAATAAACACACTTCATTAGAAAAAAAATGCATAAGATATATACTTTCATATATAATGTCTACAAAACTGTTTGTGCTCGCTTGGTGTTATTTGGCTTTTATATACAGCAGTTAGTAATAAATCTGTACATTCTGTTGTTCTCCAGTGCTTGCTTGCAATGAAATTCAAAGGTTAATATTCAAAACAGGCCATAATACTGTTACATAATGAATAAATGCTGACAGACCATAGATTTATTAAAAATCAATGCATTAATTTTCTATGGTCCAGTGGTTCAGTCTGTTATTCTACTTACACCATAATTACCGCATGTAAATGTCTATTTACTAAGATATTTTTCAGGGTTTTGTCCCTAAAACAACAACTTTATGCATCTACAACACAGCCCCAAGCCAGTGTTGCTAGTTTAGAAAGAACGTAGTGAAGAGATATAGAACTGTACTCCGAATCAACATTGTCATACTAAATATATATATTTATAAATAACAGTTAATGCCAGCAGCACTAAAGTGAAATTCTTTGCTCATGCTGTAGTGTGTCAGATACAGCCCAAACAATCACAACAGTCAGATCAGAACACTTCTGATAAGGCATCAAAAGGAAATGTCAGCATATTCCCAGCCAGTGCTCGGCTTATCACAGTCCACGCAGCACTGACTTGACAAAGTGTGTGTGATTTACACCAATTAACCACACATAGGGTGATCATGGATTCCATCAGTCATTTTTTCTCCAATATGGAGCAGGACAGCATGTAAAAAAGGCAGTCTTTGTGGTGTGTCAGCGCTCTATGGCTCTGGAGAGCTGAGTAAGTTTCTTCTGATTGTCGATCACTTTAATGTTCTGGATGTACTGCCTTAAATTGGTTGCATTGCGCAGGGTCAACGACTGGTCTGAATCTACAAAATATGAGATGGGGATATGCAAGGACATACTGTTAAGGATCTATGCTTATTTATTCTGCTCCGTTTTTTAAAATTATTTTGAGGGAAATATAAAAACAACAACATACATGTTGATATCCTTATAGCTTGGGCATCCAAGAACATTCTCTCAGTCAAGCCTTTCTGTGGAGATGAGGGCACTGCAAAAGCAGAAAAATGACAGAATATATCTTAGTTACAGAATTCAGATAAGCATTATTTGTATACACCGAATGAACGACATGAGAGAGCTAAACTGTGGCGTGTTGTTCCTGTGTTCCACACCACTAGAGGGAGCCGTACCGTAAGGCTGACTTCGACACTCTCGAACCATCTTCACTGTTCTGGCTATCATACGCTGAAAATAAGGTAAAAAAAAAAAAAAAAAAACATATATTAAATGTTTTTTCTAAGGTATAGAGTTTAAATTTAAAGCAACATTTCAAATAAATGCAATACTCTCACCACAAACTCACCATTTTCTCAAAGTTGACCAGTTTATCAGTGTAGTTCTTGTTTCCCTCATGGATAAACGTCATATCTATACAGTGATAAAGTAAGTTGATCAAACTTCTATCCACTAAATAGTCATCACATACAGTACATAGTAAATAATGTCAGTGGGATTCGGTACCTTTGAGCAGCAGAGGCATGAAGGGAATGTATGGAGGGCTGAGTTTGGCTACAGTCAGCCTGTAGGCCCTGTGGTTACGAGATGGGTCCTACAACACAGAGATTATTATTTTTTAAATTGAGTACATAGACATATATTGACAAAACAGCATGTAAAAATTTGCTCTTACCATCAGTCTTTCATACGCACAGTAGATCCTCTTGGTTTTGTTTGGAAGTCTCTGTTCATTAAGGTGAAATAAACAGCAACATTTCAAGTCAAATTGATTTTTATAGAGCTTTTCACACTACACATTGTTTCAAAGGAGCTTTACAGAAAATTCTAATGTTAATGTTCATATCTTCATGTCTGTTCTAGCCACATTTAGCAGATTAGAGCTGGGTTATAATATAGTTTACATTTCACACAATAGAATCAAGTTGAGATTTGCTATATAAGTGAGTACACTATGTACGTGGATAAAGTTGGACATGCTTACATATTCAACTTTACATAAAGAGCTGGGCGATAATATAGTTTCATTTTGCGAATAGAAAGTCATTTTGAATGATTTGTCTTTTAATATGTGTTGGTGATAACTGAAAAAATGTTGATGCTGCTATTTTACACAGGAATAAAACAACAAAAGCTTATTTATATAGATTTAAGAGAACATACTTGTCCTTACCTCCCATGTCTTATTGAGCCTCTGTACTGCACTGTTACTGAGGCCAAACATCACTGCAAAAAATGAGTTCAGGTTCTTCTGCTCTTTTAAACTGAAATAGATCAAATCAGATGCCCATGAGCTCATACTCCCTCAAATGTTTATTTCACTGTAAAATATTGGTGGTATTTTTGATATTACAAACATCATAAGTTAAAGTCACCATAAAATCAACATGGACAATTCTTATTTTTCTTTTCATGTAATATTGCAGTATTTATTATAAATGATTCATCTGTCCCATCATTTATGCTGTAAATAGCAGCATACTGTATATTAAACATTTTTAGCATGTATTCCTAACATTTATTGAGATAATTTTACATTCTCTTCTAAAACTGCAAAACACAAAGTGAACACCCAAAGCTTTTTTTAAAGATTATGTAACCTTAGTGGTTCAGGTGGATACGGTGAGCCACATTGATGTTGTGAAGCTGAAATTATGCAATAGTATGACAGACATAAAGTAAGACTTTTAGCATTAATGATTAAACCACTGACAGATGTGGAATATACTCCACTAGTGTGTATGGCAGTTAACAGCCGGTATTGTACTCACACAACAGCCATCTTGATGAACTTCTTCAGTAGTATGGCTCTCTTGACCAGGTCCTCACAGAGACACAGTTCAGTCACCACCCAGTACTGAATCTCGTTGAAGCGACGGACAAACCGCTCAAGGTTAGCCGTAGTGGCTCCTGGGAACTTTTCTCGTCCAAAAACATAGTACACCAGCTCCACCTGTAGTACAGCAAAACAAATATTTTTCAAATAAATGCTGTTCTTTCTATATATATATCAAAGAATCCTGAAAATTTTTTATCACTGTTTCCACAAAAATATTAAGCAGAACAACTGTTTTTAACATTGATAATAATCATAAATGTTTCTTGAGCAGCAAAACAGCATATTAGAATGATTTCTAAAGGATCATGTGACACTGAAGACTTGAGTAATGATGCTGAAAATTCAGTTTTGACATCACAGGAATAAATAACATTTAAAAAAAAAACATAAAAAAAAAAGATTAAGCAGTGTAATAATAATAATAATACACAATATTATTGTTTTTACTGTATTTTTGATCAAATAAATTCAGCCTTTTCGAGTATTAGATACTTTAAAACATTCAAAAACATTAATAAAATTTTACCAAACCCAAACCTTTGAACGGTAGGGATTTATTTTTTAACAACAAATTTGAACTTTTTTTATCCTTCATAAACTACTTGTTCTTTGAATATACTATATTAGTATATCTCTACAAGATTTGCTTTCTACAAGAGTTGCTTGTATCCGCTCTGTACTTGTTTGAGGTGAACTTTGGAAGTATTTGATTGTTTGATTGAAATGACACACGTCCACTTCCTACTTGCATTCATCTGATATGCACTTATACAGATATTTGTGAGCTGGCGACATTGCAGACGTCAGATATTTGTTTACCCAGCAGGTGTAAGCCAGGCGTGTGATTCAGACAGCTCGGCTGTAAAATATTTCACTGACTCGTTCTCCCTGACATGTTTGATCCTCAAACAGATATGCTGCGCACATGACTGATCACATTCTGTGACGTTTGTGTCCCTGTGAGACGATTTCTATTTAAATGCCAAGAACACACTGAGGTGATGCTCTAATTGTGATTAGCAATGCTGCCAGCTAGAATTAAGTATTAAGTCATTTTTGTTGTTCCTTTATCTGGTAACTGCCATTCAAGAATGTAAATGGTATTGTGTGCTAGAATGTAAATAGTTTTGTGTGCCAGTGACAAATTTGTGTGTTGGTTTGGCTGTTACCTCATGCATGGCCATGAAGAGCTCCCAGTCGTAGCTGGTGTGCTGGCTGGCCATGTCCTTGGAACACATCTGCTCCAGAGTGTCCATGGTGCTCTTCTCTGGCCCCAGCTGCTCACTCACGGGTGTCTGTCAGGGGTAACACACACACACGCACACACACGCACGCACGCACGCACACACCAGAGAAGACTGTTAAATCTGAACCATAGTATTTGACCATCCTGTCATTGAAGACATTACATTATTATTTTTTAGAAGTTAGTATATTATGGTATGGAGTATGGACCTGCTTTTGTGTCCTTTTTGAAACTTAAAGTCACCATGAAATCTTATTTTTTATAGAATATTAGTATTTGTTGAAGGGGTCCTTGATTTTGATTTCACTTTTTTAACTTTAGTTAGAGTGTAATGTTGCTGTTTGAGTTACGATGCTCAAAGTTCAACGCAAAGGGAGATATATTTTTTTTACAGAAATCGCTTTTTAAGCGAGTCATTTGTTGACTACAACAAATGACTGGTAGGGACTACAACTTCCAGGCTTCTTCCAGGGATGGTGACATCACAAACCCCAAAATTTACATAAACCCTGCCCCCGAGAACACGCAACAAAGGGGGCGAGGCCATGTTGGGTTGCTTTAGAGAAGAAGAAGAGTTGTTGTAGTAAAGTGTTATCATGCTGTCATTTTACGCCGGACTCCTTCACAAACGAGGGTCAATTCAACGCTGGATTTGCAGAAAATATTAACATGACGTCACATGCTAGTCGATGAGTTGAATCAACTCCACAGCAACTACATAAATTTATCCGCTAACCATCCGCAAACGTTCAGTTACATTCTAAAAGTTCCTGAGTCTCTTCATCAGTGTCCGACTCCGGTTTGAACAATGTAAGGCTGAACACCGTTACTGACAACCGTCATTTTGGCTGTGGGAGATTCTCCAGCTTTGTTGTTTTTGAGAAACCGAAGCGTGAGCTGTTAAAGCTCCGCCCTCTTTTGGAAAGGGGGCAGAAATCAAGTCCCGCCCTATATTTTTTCTTGTTTGGGAAGCCACTTGGATATATGCTACAATAGGGAAGAAAAGACTATCGCAACTTGGGTTTCATGCTGACTTTACAAGTTTTAGTCCTAACTCATTATAATTGCATAGCATAAACAAATATTACAGTGTAAAAAAGGTTCCTTTGGATGAACTAATCCAAAAAACAGGACAAACAGAGGATCTTTTACTATGAAACAGCAATAATTCTGCTGGCATCTCTCACCAGTTGTTCCACTTGGCTGGCAGAGCAGAGGAAAAGCCTCTCGTTCACTCCTAAAGAGGCAGAGACCGCCGTGGTCTCCAGCTTGAGCTGGACTCTGTCTGCAAGAAGCAAAGCAGAAGAAACTTTGAACACATGAAAATTCCGATCTCTTAGGTAGGACAAAAACTAATACTGACTTCAAACTGAAACTGTAACAGTGCTGGCACGGTCAGAGGAAACTCTGAAGCCAATCATCTGAATCCCATAGCTTACCTCCTGAGGAATTCATCTTGACCAGCACATAGTTTCTCTCAGGATCCACTAATGTAGTCAAGATGTCATTCACTGAAGCATCGACTGGCAGCATCACAGTGACAGCCTTATGATCCGGTTTAAAGATCTCATACAAGACTGCAAACAGACAGTTGGACTCTTTTAAATAAACACATTTCATTAGGTAAAATCCATTTTGATTAATCTGAGCAATTTCACATGGATATTTTCCTTGTTTTATCTGCTCTTTGTTTAATTATTTTGTACCACGGGTTTGTACTCTCACAAAAGTAAAAACACAAACCTTTATCTTGAGCTTTAATCGACCGTAATTTTCCCACTGGCTCTTCGTAAGCAGAAAACCAATCAAACTTTTGGTTCAGCTGAAACAAACAGACGACCATACTGGATATTAGAGCTTGCAGGGCTTCAAAAGGCAGTTTTCAACATGTGTAGAAAGACTATGTGTCTGAAACAAACGGACAGCATTGGTGATGTGGGGTATGATGGATTTTCTGTTTCTAAGAAAATAAGTGCGGTTCTTATTCCAAGAATGTGAGGAATCAGAAACAAGATCAGGTATCAGTGAAGGATGGTCAATATGGCATTTTAAAACCATTTTTTAGCTAAAAAAAAAAAGTTACTACCAGTATGATTTACATTACTGCTCTACAGTGTTTCTTACAGAATTGTTTTACACACACTATATATAAACACAATAACACATCACACAGATGGCGGCAAGTGAGTCTTAATGATGAAACAGAGTCATTCAGCAACAAAAAAGTAAGTGATTCAATGAATCATTCACTCAAGAGATTAGTTCAAAGATCCGCAACAGTTAGCGTTTTCAGTTATATAAAGGAATATTCATTTTTAACAAAAAGACATCAAATAACTTTTAATGACATGTTGTCATATGGACAATAAGTCAGTGTAATGATACAAAATTTGCTTCTGTTCATAAGTTTTTTTCAGGGTGAATCAATTCAGTGAAGGATTTGTCAAAATGCTCATTCGTTCGGGAACCTGAAACAGCTCATGAGAGTCATTTGTTGCTTTAAAAGTTTGTTTCTATTTGACAACTTAAATAGAAAGGCATTTCTAGCCATTATTTCGAAGAGCATGGGCTTTCCTTTGCATAACATTGCAAACTCACATTCAAAACTAAGTTAATATGTGATTTTATTTTTCTTAATGCTGTTTTCTTAAAGTTTAAGCAGCTGGGAAAAGCAGTGCAGGAAACACTTACACTATATGTGTTGTCGTGCATTTATATAATTGTTATTTACATATTTGTTCCCAAATACACTGCAAACTATATAACGGATGGCTGGGTTTTATGTGACCAAGGATACTGCTGACCTACTTTTAGTGTACAATTCAATGCACTGTCAGAAAGGGATTTACTTTTGTTTTGTTCTCTGAATTTGTCTAAAGACCTCTGGCCACAGAGATGTTGACTTTTCCACCAGGGAGTCTGTTTATCATGCTGTGTCATAAAGTAAGTAGGATTTATTGGTTGGTCTTTTATCGTTGCAAGTTTCCCATTAGACTAAGAAACCAATGCCTCTTACCTTCGTCAGAGTGTGACATCCATTCTCGGTTCTGTAAGGAGTATAATAGGGAGTAGCTTTAAATGTAGGATTAAGTAAAAAGGTTTGATGACATAGAAGACTCAAGAGTAAAGGTGTGGACTTTATAAAAGCAGGTCAAATAAAGATTAATTATGGCATTTACTTTATGATGTCAAATCTGATTATATCATAATATCAGCTCTGAAAGATGCTTCAAAGTGTGAAGTGCAGTAACTATGCAAACACTGGAAAAGTAACTTTGAAGAATTGCTTGACTTTGAAGCACAGCTGAGCTATATTCATCTGTCAGAGGTCAAATCATAATGTAAGAGACCTGATTGTGGTCAGTTTGACAATATATTTCTGTCATGACAAGTGTTTGGCATGGTAATGTTGATATGTTTGGTCTTAGCTGAATAGATCTGCTACGCTGCTGCTGCTGAGCAAGTACAGGACTTGCTACTGTCAATACATAGACAACATGCTGCTGCTGTACAATATAGCATACATAAATTACCCGCAGCAGATCTATACAGGTGGAGCTGGGGAAGGAGGAGGGTTTCTGAAAGCACAATGCACTGCTACAGCAAATGCTAACCAAGTATTTGAAGGTTGAGCATTGGCTACTGATACAGCATGACCCAATCAGCTGTGCCCTATTGAGAATGACATGATTGCAAGCAGATTGAGTTATGGACCCATCAGACTGTGACATCTAGAGTTTCATGACTTTGTGTATGTGCAGGTGTACAAATATAGGCTACGTTGGCAAATGTATTACTTATACTTACATTTTTGTCTTCCTTCTGTCCCTCAGCTGTTCTTTGAGCATGCTGGAAAGTCTTGAGTCAGCCATCACCCCCTCCCTGAATTTCTATCATAAACCATAAAGATGGAGGTATTATAGTATCACTTGATTTTATCCATCAGGATCTAATTAGATCCATATTTTAGTTTATGATACTGTTGATCCATATATGTCCAGCATTATGTTACCAGAAAAGCCATTTCAGAGGCAAATAAATGTTTTAAATATTTTTTTTTCTTTTACAACAACATGAAATGATGAATAATTTACAATAAGGCACATGCATTAAAGGGATGGTTCACCCTTCACATTTTCTGTCATAATTTACTCACCCTTACATTGTTCCAAACCTGTATGAATTTCTTTGTTCTGCTGAACACAAAGGAAGATATTTGGAAGAATGTTTGTAACCAAGCAGATCTCCTATTGACTACAATAGTAGGAAAAAAATACTATGGCAGTCAGTGGGGGGCGAGATCTGCTTGGTTACAAACATTCTTCCAAATATCTTTGTTTGTGTTCTGCAGAACAAAGAAACTCATACATGTTTGGATCTACTTGAGGGTGAGTAAATGATGACAGAATATTCATTTTTGGGTGAACTATCCCTTTAAGACGGCAATAAAATGATCAGTTTTGATTTAATGAAGTACCATGCTATTAAAACTTGTGAAACGTAAAAAACATGAAAAATTGTACTACAGTATTTAACCCATTTTTACCTCTAGGAATTCAAAGGCCACAGGATTGTCCCTCAGTAGGGGACCATACAGTGCCACCCAATGACCCACCAGTTTCACAACCTTTTGCTTGGTGTTGAGAGCATACGCTGCCTTCTCCAGGTCAGAGCCTTCTGATGGCTCCGCTTGGTAGGTGGAAATGCAGGTTAAGGATCGATATTTGACCTGTTTACTGTGTAAATTACAGCTGTAAGCTCTCTGGCTCAAAGTAAAGATTTAGACTAAAAAATAATAATAAATGAAAAAAAATAACAACACAGAAATATCAATATGAAGTAGCAGGATATTGATGCTGGAGAGCCGCACAGAGCTGACTGTAGGGCATGAAGACTGGGTGCGTTAGGAGGAAGTCGCTCATACTGGGATCTGTAGAAGCACAAAACAGACTCGTAAACCTCATTAACAAGGACTTGTTTTCTTCACAGAGCTGTGTGGAGAAACCCAGAACAATCTGAATCATCTGACTGCTGGTCTTAAATTGATGTGTAAACACCAATTGAGCAGGAATGTTTTGGTCACTCCCTCAGTCCGTTCTTCTACAATACCCCTGTGGTACATAACTCAACTCAAACAAACAAATACTAGATTTCTGAAGTATTTTTTAAGTTTTATTTAGCTTAAATGAATAAACAAGTTCCAAACCATGGATCTGCCATACCTATAAAATCAGTGCCATTGGTTTCCAGTTTAATTGTCTCCAGCATGTGTTCCAGGATCTTCTCTGGCGTTCCTGACATTACTGTGTACCTGTGAGAGGTGGATAATTCATATCGATAATTAGGTGTCCTCCATTTCCATCATTCATAATTAGTTTAATGCACTTGAAATCAAATAATAGTGATGACTAATGATTTAGCTTGCATTTTATTGTACAATAGCACTTCTGCAGGTGAAGTACTCGCATGAATCACCTACAGTGGTTGCACTTTCACTGCAGACGTTTTTAAATGTGAACAGATTTACCTATTCTGGATATTTATTATTCAGGACTTGTTTCATTAGCTGATTTTATATAAATGGTTTATGAAGATACATTTGAATTAGCTGATTTAATCTACTCGCATGCATGCTAAAATGGGCTTAATGCTGTGCGGAGGAGATATTCTCATAAATTAAATGAACGCAGTTCAAATGAGTAAGTAATCGTTTTATTAAATCATCTACGTGAGCTGAAATCTGTTATTTTTTATGTTAAAATGGCCTCTGGCTTGGGCTAAAATATGGACATGCAGTCTTGCACTACTTTTTAAAAATAAATTAATACTTTTATTCAGTAAGGGTACATTAAATTGATCAAAAAAGACACTTATGTTACAAAAGATTTATATTTCAAATAAATGCTTACTTTTGAACTTTCTTATCAAAAAAAAAATCCTGAAACAAAAATATTAAGCAGCACAACTGTTTTCAACATTGATAATAATACAAAATTTTACTTGAGCCCTAAATCAGCATTTTAGAACGATTTCTGAAGGATCATGTGACACTGAAGAGTAATGATGCTGAAAATTCAGCTTTGCCATCACAGGAATAAATAAAACATTTTTTTTTTACTGTATTTTTGATCAAATAAATGCAACCTTTGTAAGCATAAAACATTAAAAAATCGTACTGACCTCAAACTTTTGAACGATAGCATACTGTTTACACTAAGAATTAAAAATGAAGTGTATAATTTTTTTATGCTAAAATACTTTTTACATTTAATTTTAACATAAAAAAGGTGGTGCAGAAATTACACACTTTAGAGGTGTGCAATTTAGTACAAAAATTGACAGAATTATTTACTTGTTGCTGCTTGCTGATCCTCCTTGATAGGTGGACTCCTGTGCCGAGCTCTTCTCAAGGACCAGAACGACTTTACCATGTTCCTCCAGGCGGACGGTGTTGGCCTCGACATCCTGCAGTTAAATTCAGGTTATAGACTACCATAGATACACATCCACACTTGCAGATGCTAGGTTATGCACACAAAACCTACCTTAAGGATACGTATAAAGTCCTGCTTGTCCACCCGCAGGAAGTGGCAGTTGTCCTCTCTTAGGATGATTGTGGCAGAACGAGGGGCGTCATTCACCAAGGCCAACTGCCCAAAGTCTTCTCCCTCATGGAGCGTGGTCACTAAGCCCTGTGTGACGCACATACACAAGATCATCTTTCCTTAAGAGGAACAGTATGAATATCCTTCAAACAATGTAAGCATCTAAATTTAAACTCAATGACTTCTAAAGGTCACTCAGCTAAAGTTAAATGGCTCTACCTTGCCGTGTGTGATGACATTAACAGAGCCTCTCCAGATGATGTACCAGGAAGTCCCTTTGTCCCCCTGACTGAACACTAACATAAACACAAACACATTACATTGTATTCTTAAATACAAACTGAGCTAAAATTGCAACTAAGCTTGATCGGACTGACCGAGTTTTAACATGTGCATAGATCATTTCCCCTCAACATTTTAGACAAACACTTTTTTAATAACAATATTGATCTTAAAGGGTTAGTTCGCCCAAAAATGAAAAGTCTGTCATTAATTACTCGCCCTTATTTTGTTCCAAACCCGTAAGACCTTCGTTCCTCTTCGGAACATAAATTAAGATATTTTTGATGAAATCCGAGAGCTATCTGACTCCTCCATAGACAGCAATTTAACTACCACTTTCAAGGTCCAGAAAGGTGCTAAAGACTTCTTTAAAATAGTCCATGTGACTGCAGTAGTCTAACCTTAATGTTATGAAGTGACGAGAATACTTTTTGTGCGAAATTATATATATTTATGTATTTTTTTATTATTATTTTTTTTATTTTATATATTTTTTAACCCAATTTCAGTTAATTTACAGTAGATAAAATCAAGACTTATCCTACATTTTTTGACTTGTTGAATATTATGTTTGACTCAGCAATATGTTCCATTACAGAAGAAAAAGTGTTGTTTTGTTTCATGTTGACATTAATACTAATAACTGAAAATATCCATGTCTGAGTCCACTTGATCCATTTAAAAGTCATTTAATCTTAATATCAGAATACAGCATGCAGCATTAATATGCTTTAAAAAATGAATCCAAATAAAATAATTACAATAATATGAGCTTATGAAACTTGACAGATTTAAAAAGTGTGAATAAACGACCTTATTAGATAATCATCAGTGTCTCTGCTTCCTACTCGTGCTATTCATTATTCATGAATTACTGCTGCGTTGACGCCAGACGTGCTGTAAGTGTTTTCAGTTTTTCGTTTGTCTCTCAGTTTGCTGATATTAGGATGCCAATCATCCAGTTCATCACGTAACAAGGGAATTACACAATAAAATGATTTAATCATCTCATTCTCATGCTGTCTGCTGTGGTGCCTAAACAGGAAGTTTGCTGTTCATTTTTACACTGGCTATGCACTAATTCAATATTAGCAGTGTTCCTTCATCCTGCCCACCACTAAGGAAATGTCATCATTGCTTTCACACTCACAGACTGTTCCCGCCTTGGCATGGCTTTCAAAAACTAGCACTGCTGCCAGCTCCTTCCGAACCTACAAGAAAGAGTGTAGGATAAAAGAAATGAGGGATGAATCAAGATTTGTGGCACAAACAAACATGACGAGTGTCAGAGGGTGTTTACTCACAGATGTAGACAAGTGGGCCACAGCTTTGACGTGCAGAAGTTCTTCGTAAATAACTTCCAGATCATCTGGAGTTCTCTGGTTTGGGCTAAAGACATGGACACAGATTATTACACACACAGAAATCTTATGCTGTTTATAATAGAGATTAAATGTGTCTGTCTACTAAAATTCTCGTATCCCAGCTTAATATGTAGAAACAACTATAACTGTCACAAATTTGGCATGGGAAACCTAATTTGCTATTGATTTTTAAAGGAGTCTGACATTAGCATGTTGCTAAGCTAATGGTGATACATTAAATGCGGTAACACTTTATTTCGATGGTCCACTTTAGACATTCTACTAACTATAAGTAACTTTGCAACTACATGTCCACTTTTTCTACTAACCAGAACCCTAACACCTATTCCTAACCTACTAATACTCTAATGAGAGTTAGCTGACATGTAGTTGCAGTTACATCAAAGACATTGATATAGAAAGACGTTTTACTCCTATTATGAATGGGAGAAACTGCAACGCGCAATATGGTGGAATACGTCCTGCCTTCTAAGTAAAAGAGCCAATCGCTGATTGATAAAGTCATTGCGTCACTGCAGCTGCCATTAGAGGCTCCGGTTCCCATAGAAACCTGAGACTTGTGCTTAGGACTGCACATACGCATGGCTCGTCTAGCCTGAAAAATTAACTTTTTTAACGCTATTTGAGCATAAGAAACAACATTTATGGGACAGTTCATGTCAGATTTCATTGCTGAATTAAAATATGTTGTTTAATTGTGAGTTCGCCAAGCAGTTTTTGAGATTTCACGATTCCCCCATTCAAATAGATAGGACTTGGTCTTGGATGCCCGAAATAGCTGCCCTGAGGTGTTGCAAATATGGCCGCCGAGTAAATAGACTTTCCTTGAAAGAGACTTTGGTTACATATAGTTAGTAGAGTGTCTAAAGTGGACCATCGAAATAAAGCATAACCTTAAATGCATATTGGGTAGTCAGATGTTAATTAAACTGAACAATTTTAATGATACTTTTCAGTCCTGAATTAATTCAGAATCAGCAAACTCCAAAAAAAAATTTTGTATGAAAAAAATCACACACTTAACCTAATACTACATAAACTGTTTACACATGTTATTTTTCAAGCTGTTTTAGCACAATTTCTCGTGTCTTACCATTTACGCAGTATCATAGTCAGAAGAGCATCTGGACCCATTTGGACTAGTAGCGATAAACTCTCTTGGAGTTCATCGTCTTTGGAGTCTTTCTCGTTAGTTGTGTGGTTTAGGTCAAACTCTGCCTCCATAAAGCGGTAGAACTGAGTGTCTTTGTCATTGAAGTTTAACTCCTGTTTCACTGTACATTTTAACAGAGACATTGATTGTCAGTTAGTCAGTATATTGAGAGTTACCATCTGATACATCACTGTACCATAGTTTGTTTGTTTGTTTTTGCAAATAAATAATCTTGTGTAGACATCTAATGAAGTTGTTGTTAATGCTCACCATGACACAGAATGCCCTCATCCACCAAAACTTGCCACATTCCGACTGCCTGACTCCTTGACTGGAAACAATCATTGAGTTTCATTAGCCAATCCACAAGTTCCCTCCCGCTGCAGCACTGTCTGTGGGACAAACCGGAGAAGTTTAAAATGTTACACATTTATCTGCATGTCTTTGTGGATGAATCATGTAAGTTGATTTATTTGTTTCTCCAATGGACGCTAAGTGGCTTCCTAGGAATGATTAGATGCATTTCCGTCACAATCAGAAATATAACATGTTAGGCACAAGCACATGATATATGAAGTGAAAGATGCACCTGTAGGTCTTAAGATGGTGTTTTCTGTCTCTTATCAGGCCTGGATTACGCTCCATCAGAGTGCTGTAAACCACCCGCGCAGCCTTCAAGATTCGGTCGGACAAAAACTGACAGAAAGAAACAGAAGAAAAGGTAATGAACATTTTTAGTCATTATTTTGTCATTTTGTTTGGTGACACTAAGCTATATCTATACTTTTTTAAATGTCTTTGAATACTATTTAACATTAAATTTAAATAGGCACCATCCCTTTCTAAAGGTTTTAAAAATGTTTCAAATATGTTTTGAATGTCTTTGTATAGTATTTAATTAAAGACATGTGAAAATAAAATTGACACCATTTACCTTCTTAATGACTTTCTGAATGTCTTTATAATTATATTATTTGATCCTATTAACCAATAATATCAACCCAACCAACCAAATAATCACATCAAATCCTAAAGGATATGTCCCACCCTTATTATTTCCCACTGAATATTCATAAATTTACCACATTATTTAAGTTAAACGCATTGCAATTGGGGTTTCATGTTGTCTTTGATTTGGATGAGTTTGCTTATTTCCAAAGGAAAACTGGAAAAGTTTACTCTTATCTTGTGTTTACATTCAAACAGAGATTTCTGTTACAATTATTTGAGCTGTATAGAAACACAGGTGAGTGGCGGGTGACAATGTGCCACATTTTTTCCAACACCTCCTCCGCTAAGTTGAATTTACCCAACCAAAGATCGCTACTGTTCACACTCCTCCCCCGTATGAAAGCTGTTTCTCTGCTCGTCTGTTTTCCTTCTAACAACTTGCTCTGTTTTCATCCATCCCTCCCTTTCAAGACTTCTGTTTTCATTCCACGTCTCCTCCTTTCCCACCCTTAGCTCTGCTGGACCCCCCGCAGATGGCGCATCCCGCTCCAACTCCCAAACAGACTGAGAAAACTGGAGTGTAAAAACTCAACCTCATTGATCGAGGCTACAGTTTATTGAACTACTGAAGCATGCCACCGTTGTTGCTACGCAGCCTTCATTTTTTTTTTTTTCTGCACGCCTGCCAAGACCAACTCACTGATCACATGGTGATAAAACTGATTCGGCGCATTGACACTGTAAAAAACTGTTGTACTGGAGACAAGCATAGGATACAAACGAGTAGGGATGGCAAGTTTTACATTAGAAGCAAAATATTGAAGATTTTCCTGCTAAAAAGGCATCAAGTTTCAAGCTGGTTTGCACTGACGAAAGGAAGCTTGAGTGATTGAAGTGGTTTTAGTAGAGATCACACACACCAAAATACACCTAATTTTTACATTTATGCTTCAGAACATCAAAAGCTTCAAGTTCAAAGCGAAACGCCTCAAGCTGTTGCATGAGGCCAAAACAGCATAGCAACCAAAGTAAATCTGATAACTGCTAGGGCATTGCTATGTGGTTGCTAAGATGTTTTGTGTGGTATTTAGCCTGTTAGGTTTAGGTGGTTGCTTATTGGTCCAAATCAAAAGTACATACACTACTATTAAAATGTTTTTTTTTTGTTTTTTTGTTAACTTTATTTTAAGGTGGCATAGTTACACGTTACTACATGTACTTACTCTAGTAATAACAGTAAAATTATGCATAATAACTAACCCTAAACATACCTCTATTATTTAAGTAAGAACGATGTAACTACGTCACCTTAAAGTGTAACCGACCGTTTTTATGCATTTATTTGATTAAAAAAACAGTAGTGTTGTTAAATATTTCTACAATTTAAAAATAAATGTTTTCTATTTTAATATATATTAAATGTCATTCATTCCTGTGATGAAAAGCTGAATTTTTAGCATAATTACTCCAGTCCTCAGTGTCACATGATCTTTCAGAAATCATCCTAATATGCTAATTTGGTCCTTAAGAAACATTTATTATTATCATTAATGATGAGAACAGTTGTGCTGCTTAATATTTTTGGGGAAACCATGATAATGTAATATGTATATTTATAATGTATGTAATGTATTTTTAGTGTGAGGTACAGTATTAAGTAGTGAAACATACTAGCATAATGTCTTAACATCTAGCTAAATTTATTACCTTATGATTTATAATTACTAGATTTGGATGAATCTTTATAACAAATCATACACGCAACTACTGTGGCACTCAAAATTGCTTTTCTAACCATTTTTCTACAACTGAAAAGTCAAAAGACAACAGCCACAAACTCATCGTGGGCAATATTAGCCCAAAAACCAACTAGAAATATACAAGCACCTTTTTAATATCCTTTTAGAAAACTTATTGCAATCTTGCATACTATTTAGGATGGATCGTATGTGATTTGGGACACATGCTTCTGCTCCACCCTATCATTCCTTAGTCTTGTGATTTTCTGGAAAGTTTGAACCTTTATTTGTTTGTTCTGTATCCTCTGCAGAACAGTTTGTCCCAGGATGAGGTCTTGAACTTGAATCGCCTTCATTTCTCACACTTTATTTGTTGTGGTTGTTGCTGAGGGCGGTGATGTGCGCCCCTTTCTTGGAGGCCCCTGGCCTGGTTGGTCAGTCATGGTGATGTAATTGGCTTCTGACCCGTGAGGGATCGGCTGACCCGTCTTTTCAGTCCAAAAGGAGGCCACATCTACAGTTCTGCTCTCACAAGGCCATTTCACTAAACTGTGCACAAGGACAGCACTGTATACAACGTGTGCTTATTATCCAATCCACATTATCCAGTGGCAATTTTAGTTATTATTCTCTTAATGCCTGTTAACGTAACTCATTTGGTAATTTGTATCCAAGTTTAGCCAACTAAGCAGTACGTTGCATGTGGTCAACCTACATCTAGCCCGTATCCTTTGAGACGTACACACTGCAGAGCTCTCCATCTAGCTCACTTTACACAGCGTGTGCCCAGACACTGTGTCTGCAGACCCTGAGCATGTAAATCTCTCCCCTGTCATCTCTGCTTCATGATTCTGTCCCTGGAGATGAGGGTATAGATGGGAACAGTAGCTGGCAGCCTATTCCCAGCATTCTACAGTCTCCTGGGGAATAATTACTTCACTGTGGAGCACTGACTTTGACAACTCTGCTGAACACCTGGGAATAGATGTATCATAGGATACCTGTGACAACAAAAAGCATTGCTACTCTTCAGTCATTCTCCTAAATATCAACTTTATCTAATTCACATAATGTTGTTGTGTAAATGCCTTTAAAATGAATTTCTTAGGTCACTTTAGTGGATACACCGTTCAAAATGACAGAATTTTGGGGTCTGTATAAGCCTCTGATGGTCAGCAAGACTGCGTTTATTTAATCAAAAATTCAAATTTGAAATAACTATATTCTATTTTAATTTATTTTGAAATGTAATTTATTCCTGTGCTCAAAGCTGAATTTTTAGCATCATTACTCCAGTCTTCAGTGTCACATGATCCTTCAGAAATTATTCTAATATGTTGATCTGGTGCTCAAGAAACATTTATTATTATTATCAATGTTGAAAACAGTTGTGCCACTTAATATTTGTCTGGAAATCATGATTCAGGATTCTTTGATGACTAGATAGTTCAAAAGAACAGCATTTAAAATAATTTGTAACAGTGTAAAAGTCTTTACTGTCACATTTGATCAATTTTAAGTATCCATGCTGAATAAAAGTATTGATTTCTTTAAAAAAAATAAAATAAATAATAATAATAATTAAAAAAAATCTTACTGACCCCTAACTTTTGAAAGGTAGTATAATATGTTTATCACATTAACTTTGAACAGGTTCCACTCATGTTTGACAACTTGAAAGTGTGCAAATGAGTCTTAATTTTATACTTTTCTGATTCTCTCAGATGTGTCTAAGGATCCCAGAAAAGCTCCAACCAAACCAGGTCACAGAACACCGCTTATGTGACATCTCCACGTGAGTAAGGGTTTGTCCAGAGGGAAAGGGTGGCACTGTCAGATTGCTATACAAACAGTCACCAAAAACAATGTAGAAAGGCAACATGATAGTACTTACTGTACAATATAGATGTGCGATTATAAAGTTGCACCACAGAGGTATCTAAACACAGTGTGAACTTTCCTACTGAAATGTCTTCAAACCAGGACTCAAATAGCTCTAGTTCAGACTCAGTTTTTGTGGTGTGATTTGTAAAAAATACTGTACACTAAAACTACTGTACACCACCTGAACTACTAAAAGAATCCTTATTATTCAGCCCTGTTTGTATAAATATGAATAGCTGCTCAACAAAACAACAGAGCCTCACCCTACTGAGCTTCGCAAGCTTCTAACACAATACCTCAACTATAAAGTTTTGTTGGGGATGTGGTTGTGTTTCCTTTGTATACAAGTGTTAGTCACCCACATGCATTGAGTTTTTGAAGTAGCAGCAACACAGACCTGTCCTCCTCTGTTGTGCGGAGAGGAAACAGGCTGTGTTTTCCATCTGTGGGCGACGTTAACAGCGGAGGCAGTCCTGATGGTGTGACCTTGGTGAGCCGAGGGAAAGGCTCCATTTCGTACAATACATACCGCACTCACAATAGAGGTGGGCAGAAATCATATCAGAAACACTGGGGCCACTCAGGATGCATTATGGTTATGAATTTATCAGGAATGTTATCGTTAACTAAAACTACAAAAAAACTATTTTGTTAATTGAAATAAAATTAAAATATTAGACGGAAAAACATTTCAAATGTTTTTTTTTTAGTGTAAGTTGATTAAAATTAATAAATAACTGAAAATCTAAAAGTAAAAGCTAATTCAAAATATTAATACAAACTATAAAATAACAGACTTATTTAGGCTGTGTTCTTGTCCATGCAAGTCCAATCACCATGATGCTAGTGTAACGGAGGCCAGCTAGTAGGAGCTGTGCATGTAAACCTCACTCCCCTGGCCTCAAGAGTTGCGTTGGTGACTGACGTTAGAGTCTGTGGTCTTTAGTGTCCTTGTTAGTGCACCCGCATCCCATGCCGGAGACCCCAGTTCGAATCCCACTCGAAGTGGGTCGAGTAGGATTAGATACATTTGGTGCCGTGACCCGGATGGGAGTGAGTTTTACGGGGTTGAGTGTAACAGAAGCCAGCTAGTAAGAGCTGTAAACCTCACTCCCCTGGCCTCAAGAGGCACGCTGGCAACTGATGCTAGAGGTTGCGGTCTTTAACGCCCGAGTAGGACCGAGTAGGATCAGATCAGTAGGATCAGATACATTTGGTGCAATGACCCGGATGGGAGTGAGTTTTACGGGGGTGAGTGTAACAGAGGCCAGCTAGTAAGAGCTGTAAACCTTACTCCCCTCAAGAGGCACGCTGACAACTGATGCTAAAGGTTGCGGTCTTTAACGCCCTTGTTAGCACGCCCGCCTCCCATGCCGGAAACGCCAGTTCGAATCCCGCTCAGAGTGGGTCGAATAGGACCGGTTACACTAGGATGGCTGTAAAGTCATTGGATGCATCTCAATCAGCTCTCTAGTTTAGTAGTCAGGGCACTGATCAGGGAGTTAGCCATTTTAAGGCTTCCAGTGCACTGAAACTTTCTCTCCCTAAAAAAAGTCCCACAATGCACCATCAAAACCAGGGAGCATCGAAATCACGTGAGCCAACTCACTACACATAATGGCACGCGAGAGATATTTTTTTAAATACAAACCATTATTCAGTTATATTTCAGTGTAAACTTACATCACTAGACAGGTAATGAACATAATGTAGCTAACATTTATCATTTATTTATGGCTGAAATGTTGCACGTATATGAAACAAGCAAAGTATTTATCGTAATGTACTTTAAATAACAAAAAAATAATTTCAGAAAGATAACAGCTCTGCTGTTGGAAATAAATACCAATAGTGTTGTTGTACAATGAGGACGTTGTCATGTTGCCGATGTCTCAATGTGTAGTGAGCCGGGGTCCTTACTGTCCTTACTAGTGCCCAAATTTGTGTACGCGATATACTGATTCGTGACCTCAGAGCTGATTGTGACGCACCAATTGTTATCCGGTTGCTAAGGTGTTCTGGGGGTTTTCTTACAGGTACAAGTCAAAAGAAACCCACCCTCTTACATTCTAGTCTTCAGAAATGTTTTAGGTCCTCCTCATTTAATGTTAATCTACAATAAACCCTTATTTAGAAAACCCCACTTATTGCCCTAAGTATGGATGATGATAATAGTAATACTTGCCTTAAAAAGCCCCACTAATAACAGAAAAGATAAGAGGGCTCAGATGAATACAGCTTTCCTTGTTCTCTTTCTGCTCAGAGAAGCACACTCCAGGAATCACTTGTGCCCACAAAAAACACTCCAGGAGCTGAAAGCATTCCACAGATGAAACGTTCTTCCAGAGCCCTGATAAACCACATTCAAATCCTTGGCAATATTGCCTTTTTTCCCATCAAACACGACCAATACCCAAATATGCAAGCCCAGATGTCTGCTTAAAATCATCTGCTGAAAAACAAAAGGCTGTATTTTTTTTTTCTTTCTCAGGTTTATCGCTTGTCCCCCCTTTTGTGTTCAATGCAGAATCACATAAGAGAAGAACAGAAAGGTGTGTGTGCAAAGGAAATAGGTGTTTATGGTAATTAAGTGTGTGCTTTCAAGTCACAAAACAGACTCATTTGAGGTTTAAATGAGTTAGACAGCTGCTCATAAGATAAGCTGAATAAAAACAATAGCTTTCCAGATGTACCTCCAAATAAGTTCTACTTATCATTGACAGTGCTTTAAGGAATGGTAGATAAGGCTGAATGAACTAAGGTGGGGTTTGGGTGTAGCGTAAATAACAGATTTAGCCTATACACTTTACATGGAATTTGTGTTTGAAATCTCAAAAATGATTGATGAAAGATTTCCAAGTCCGCAAACAAAAGTCAAAGAATTTAATTTGAATTCAGATATTTCTCATCAAATTCTTCAAATGATAAAATGATCTAAGTCCTTTCATTGTCAACAACTGTCTCATTTGGTTCTATATATCTCCTATGAAAAAACAAGACTTAGTTGATACTTACATGAAGTTGATACAGAGCTACTGACCTAGTTTATCAAGATTTTGATGATCTACTGTATTCAAGATAGGCTGAGCCAGTACAACAACATATTTACAGTGGCTTTTTCCCTTAGGGGGTCACATGATGATCCTGAAGGGACATGTATCATATGAGCAGAGAGAGGTGACACTGCAGTGCTAGAACCGTCTTGGGTAATGAAATAGCAGTGAAATATGTTTGTAATCATACTACTTTACTTTCAAATTGAGTTTGAAAACATGAACCATTACATATGCATAATAATTGCACAAAATATTGCAAATTAATGATCAAAACAGGCATTCCATTTACAGTCCACTTGAAATGACACTCAAGCGAATTGCAAAATGGTGTGACAGACATGTGTTTTGATCATTTTGATAGGAGTAATTATGGTTGTTTGTCAAAAACAACAACAAAATGCGTTTCAAATGAATCTGTTTTGCACATTCTGGAGGAATCCTGTGACATCTGGGTGAGGAGGGAAGCTAAACTTGCTCCACAAGATGTGTAATATATATCTGTGTAAATATACATTTTGTGTTTTGAGCCATATTTAGAATTTCATCAGCCCTTTTATGTCCTTAACAGTATTGTACACAGCACCACCCTCTACAATCTCTGTGAGCATGATATTATAAACACACAGAGGTCAGAGTTGTGAAGATAAAAGCATGCTTTCTGTTAATGAGATATGTAATGCCACACATTCCTATGAACATACTAGAATAGTGGAGCTTATTTAAAGGGATAGATCACCTAAAAATTCAAATTCCGTTGTCATTTAGCCTCATGTCGTCCAAAACCTCTTTTTTCTGTGCATGCAGTGATGCATATGACTAATGCAACTTAAATGTTGGTCTAATCCTCATAATGCTATCATTTGGCTTCAAAAGACTTGGATTATAGTGAATCAGTTTTATGGGCTGCTTTTATGTGTCTACTTTTTGAAGTTTTATTCTCCATTCATTGTAAATGCATGAAAAATTTCACAATTTTAAATTCCACAGAAGAAAGTCAAATTGTTTGGAATGACATGAAGGGGACTAAGGGTATGTTTAAATGACAACAGTGTACTAAAAACGTTTTTTTTTTGCGTACACACGACAACATTGTCAAAACGATCCCTGTTCATATGGATCCACGAAAACGATTAAAAACGCTGTATTATGCATACCAGGCCAGTAGTTGGCGATGTCACTTTGTAAATAAAAACTACGCGCCTATAGACTGTAGGACGTCACCGTTTTCACAAATTCAAGTTTTTGTAGTTTACATGGAGACAATAATGGAATCATTTTCAAAAAAGTGCACTTTGAAACCCTTTTAAAAAGTTTGCATTTTCAGGCCCCCAAAACAGTCAAAAACACATAAAAAGTTTTTGGTTTTTAGTTGAAAACAGTGTTGTGTAAACAAAGTGATGACAGAAATTTCATTTTTGGGTGAGCTGTGCCCTTGTCAACAAAACCCAGGCAACTGCTCAAAGACCTTCCTACCTGTTTTATGGTGTCTTGTGTATCGACGGCTTCTGGCAGAGGTGTCTGTGAGGAGAAAAATGGAGAGAGAATGAGTATAATGATAAGAATTGACACTACAGACTAGAGCGGCCTATTTTGTACATCAGGCAAGAACCAGTCACGACATATAAAAAAATCTAGTTTCAAAGTATTATAGAGATTATTCAATCAATCTGTCACTGGCAAAATGCCATTCTGTCCATGTACAGCACCAAAAGTATTAAAACACGATACAACAAAGGCACAGAGGGCTAAAGAATGTCAGAAGACATGCCATACTAATGCCGCCATGTGTGGCATTTGACACTAGCACTGCACATGATCTTTGCCACCTGCCTCCCTCTCAGCAAGACTAATTAACAGCAATAATGTAATTAAAATTCACACAGGAATTCAAGAGGAATTTTTGGCTCTATACACTTGTGTGGTGGAGGAGGGACAGAGGTTTAGCCTTTGTTTTTATAATAAAACTTGCTTGACTGATTAACACGTGCCGAGTGCTGTGCAAAATGCAAAATGACAGTGGGGTAGAAATTATCATATATATATATATATATATATATATATATATATATGGGTCAGTGACGTGACAGGCCTTAATAATAATAAACAAAAATATCACATCCAAAGTATGTAAGGTAGTACAACTAGATCTCTTTTACTGAATCCAAAAGAATCC
Source organism: Elopichthys bambusa (assembly GCA_037101425.1). NCBI lineage: Eukaryota > Metazoa > Chordata > Actinopteri > Cypriniformes > Xenocyprididae > Elopichthys > Elopichthys bambusa. The sequence continues at coordinate 7,875,410 of CM074451.1, forward strand.
AAATAATTAAAATTTTAATTATATTTTGCTACATATAAAGGTATTTTAATATTGTGTAGAAGTTGTTGCTTTGTTGAATGAATTTGAATTTCATTGATGTCATTCGGAGTAACCAAAATAAAGGGACCATTTTGGATCAAGTCATGCGTTCAACATCATGTAACAGGATGTGACATCATTCAGACACCTGCACAGGACCACATGGTCATGAAGCAAAGTAACTAACTCTCTCTTAACTATTTGAAAAATTCATGTTTTCACTTGCTCATACGCATGTCCTGAAACATCAGGTCATTCGGGACAACCGCTATAAAACATGGAAAATGTTTTAATATTTTAAAAACTTTATGTTTGATTGTCCTTTTGCTAGCTAGCTAGATATCAGCCTGTTAGCATTGTTTGAAAATATAGTCATTCGGTATAACCAAAAGTGTCATTTGGTAAAACCAAAATTTTGGTTAACCCGAATGACTTTTTTGGTGACAAGTTTTGTCCATCTTGTAAAAAATGACAAAATCAGTGTTAATTGATTATAAAAAAAACACAATCTCATTAACACTTAAAAAATCTTAAAAATTAATTATATCTCCATTATTTTTTTTTTACACTTTTAAAAACCTTATTCATCAATGACCCATATATATATATATATATATATATATATATATATATATATACACACACACACACATATATATATATATATCACATAAACGACAATGACACAATGTGGCTATAAAAGACTAATGACAATTTTGCGAGAACTATTCCTTTAATGCCCATTATGTCGTTGAACATACAAGTCATTGAAATGACACTATAAAAAGAGGAAGCATTCGAGTGATTTCAAACAGCTGAACTGGACCACATACTTGTGAATGAACAGGTTGTAATCATGCATATCTGATGGGATTCCTGCTCAAGAGGCACTCAAGGTTTTGGTTCTCTGTCCAGCCATTAACTAACAACAATCGCCAGCAGCTCTGATCTCCGTCCGCAATTAAGAGACAAGAAAAGCTTCTCTCTCCTCGACATGATGAAAATCAGAGCATCGATGAAACTGAAGAGAGAATAATGGATGAACTGCGTTTAAATATTTATTGGTAAGCTGTTAACCACTAGTGAGTTAGATGCCCAAATGCATTTTAGTTATTGATTCTGAAATGGTCTGACCTATATAGATAAGATCAAATATAATGCATCATATCATATTTCATTGTACAGGTGGATAACCAGGACCACGTGGAATCTCATTCACAATGCCATAAATGCTTTCCATGTACATTTATTGAATATTTTGGCCAAACAATTAGATTTTGCTATCAGCTATCAATCAGAGTGTTGTATTCTCATCTCTGTTTAACAGTTTAGCATGTTTAAATCCGTTCTGCAGTGCACACTGTCCACCAAAATGAGTGCAGAAATGCAAAAAAGAGTTTGCTGTTAACTCAATATTGCATGTTTAGTATTGCATGGAAAAATCTCTGTATACAATTTAACTGTGGTTAATACTCTCTGCCCAAAACCTTGACAGGTTTGGAAAAAAACGAATCATACCCATTAATGAACGATGCAATTACATTACATTTACAAAATGAATCATTCAAACTGACCCATTTTTAGCCTGGTTTGGGGGAGAATTTATGATACTATTGTTGTCAGATTTTATCTGATTTGAATTTGTGAGCTTGGATGTTTTCAGTCTTATTCAAACAGACGCGAGCTGTACTTGCATGACTAGAAAATGGCTACGGGGGTGTTACGATGATGACCAGGTGAACCGACTTGATCCACTAAGGACTTAAGCTACCAGTTGAGATGCTGCTAGCATAGTTTCTAACCTTCAGACAAAGATAAAATCTCCACAGTCTTGAACTGCCCAAATTCCACCTGATTCCCCATTTTGCCCACATGGCAGAGTCCATAACTCAGATTTATGAGGCATTGTCAGCCTCTGTTCCCATGGCAGGTGTTACTCAGCATCAGCTGACTAATTCTGTGAAGCATTAAGAAGCATATCCTGATATTTATGGGCTTGTCCTGATAATGTATCTTTATAGGTTTTGTGAAAACTAATCTTTTGTTCTCTTGCTTGAACAGCCCCTTGCAAATGGCTCATGGTTATTATGATAAGGTTTTCTCCTTTCTTGCTCCTTTCAGCATAGTTCTATCATAATTTAGTCACTCTAATATCATTCAAAACTAATATAGGATTGTGCTAAATGACATCAGTTTGAGCTAAACATGTACTTTTGTTTTCCACAGAAGAAAGTCAGTCGTACGGGTTTGGAAAGACATGCGGATGAATAAATGATGACATAATTTTTACTATTCCTATAAGCACTACACTACACCACACCACACCACCCAGGGAGTTATTGTAGCAGACGCCCACAGAGAAGGCATCAGCTTTGAGTCAACAGTGCCAAAATGTATGTATCATTTCTCAAAATCTTATATGGATAAGCTGATTTGTTTTGAAAACAGGTTTTTTTTTCAGCTTGGTTTCCTTTCATCTGCAGCAATGGACAGTAAAAATGGTTGGATGATTCTCAGGTGGTCAGGTTCACTGCATCCTCATGCTTGATTTACCTTTGTATAAGGTTGGCCAGCGTGGAGATCTCTCCACCCTGTGGCTCTGTTGACTGAGTAAACTGTGTAGAGTGAAACTGCAGCCGACTGGATCACATGCTCCAGTACAAGAGGGAAATTACACAGGGATATTGACTCTAAGTCTAATGAAGGTGCTGGGAAGTACAGTATTTGAGATCAACTGATCATTAAATTCTATTGACAGGTGAATTACCAATAATTATAGATAGATATATCTATATAGATATTATCATTGCTGTGAAACATACATTTAATTAGCTAAGATTTAGTTCTAAATCTAAATTACTGCATCTCAAGCTTCATTGCTTCAAAAACAAATCATGGATAAATTAAATACAAATTATCGACTTAAGACCATTTATCTTAGAAACTCTTATGTGAATCCCACTTATGTTGGACACAAATATATTATAGTATGACTAATGCAGGATGCTCTTAGATGTTTTAGGCTGAGGTTTGGTGGTTTTTTATTGAACTTTGTGACAAAATATACATAAATAATTTCAAGTGGGGAAAAAAAACCCCATTCCAATCCTGATGGAGTGCAGACTGTGGCACACTGACACGAATATCTCTTTAAACAAGCCTCTATCTCTTTCTCAGGGGGTTCTTGGGCAACGTGAGGTATTTCATCCTGAGTCATGACCCTTTTTGCTGGAATGTAGGAGAGGGACATGTGACAAAGACAACTGATAATCACAGTTTCCTAATTTGAGCATCTGTTTAGCATGTATTTGAAGACACTGGATAATTATGAAAGTGTACACTCAAGTTAACAAATGTTTAACGTGATATGGAGATGGGAAATCACCAGTAAGGTTTACACAGCGTCCTATGTTTACTCATCTCATGCTTGAGCATTTTCTTTTTGATATTGACATAAAAGTCAAGTGATCAAAACCAAAAATGAATGTAATCTAAAAGAGATCAGTTTCTTTTTTAATTTAGATCCTTCATTTTGGGAAAAAAATGCTCATTATATGAGATTTACTCTGTAGTTCACTAAAGTTCACTAAGGTCTACAGTGGTGTGGGTCTTCCTGTGCACATTCTTTTCCAAACTGTAAGGGAACAAACCTTAAGATGGACAATGAACAATACGCTATAAATAACTCATCCTTGATTAACCCTTTAACAACATGTAAACACAAAAACATATACAACAACAATGCAAAGCTCTGCTCTCCCCGGCTGTTTGGGGTCATGTTCAATGTCTGGGGGACTTTAAATATCTTAGCCTCCGGATTTACATCATTTGGCATTGGTTTCAATGCCATCATCACATCACACACATCCTGATACACAAAAAACTTTATTAGCTATACCAAATCAATATTATGCACCTTCACATGTTTAAAAATGGAAATACTGTTTGGGTTATTTCAAGAAAAGGGTACCTTTCGTAAATATATGTGTAAACAATGAAAAGCATACACCGACATTTACTAATGTATTATAGACATTTTTTAAACAAGTAAACAAAATTTGTTCCATGTTCTTTCTCCATGAAGATGACTTTTGGCATTTTAAAGCAAATTTAAAAGGTTTTAAAGCAACATATGAACACGCAATGTACTTTATTAACATTTAAAATATTATTTGATAGAATGTTTTAAATATATATATATATATATATATATATATATATATATATATATATATAAACCTTTCCAAACAAGCACCTATTTCGTGGAATAGCCAGATAATAGAAGTTTTCATAATCTCTCTCACTCTCTCTTGAATAACGATTCTACATGTTATTATTATTATTTATTATTAATTGCCCACTTACCCAGCTGATTCCCCGGATCTGAGGTGTTTTTTCATTGGAACAGCGATCAGGAAAGACTTGGTAATAATAACTCCGAAAGAGATGCATGTTTCAGTCAAGTCCGATGTATCAAAAATGATTTTACTTATGGATCATCTGTTGCAGCAACACATGGCGAAAACTACATATCCGATAAGGATTTGACAATCCCTGCTTAAAGACAACCCGACCTGCACGCTGCATTCCTACATGCGTGTGATCTCCAGGCTCCGAATGCCATTAAAACCTGCTGCTGTTCGCTGTCAGACGTGCCTGCGCGTTCTCGACAATCCAGCAGAGGCGCCACCCCGCGCTCCCGCCCCTGTTAGAGGGCGCGCCTCTTACTACACTACTAACCAGCATCCGCATTGATTGTCCGCAGGTGTTTGTTTACATCAAAATTGATCGAACGAATTTTACTGTATTATATATAGCCTTTTGTTTTCGCTTGTTGTTTATTCTTTGTGTGAAGTAATCATGTTAAAACTTTCTAATGACATTACTTTATGGGAAATGAGGGCACACTTAGTTTACCTAGTTTAAATCTGAGTAATTGGCTACTAAACAACTACACGTTGCTTATTTAATGTGTGGATTTTATAGAGCTTTCTTTATTGTGTTGTTTACCCCTTGCAAATTCTTGTGGTGGATGTAGGCTACTTTGATGGGGGACACCAGTGGCCCGTTGCATAAACTTAGGGGCTGTTTACATGACGTTTTCAACCAAAAATGAAAATGCTTTATGCGTTTTGGCCGTTCATTTGCATAACAACAGCGTTTTGGTGGCCTGAAAACGGGTTTCAAAAGGGCCGTTTACACGACACAGTTTTCAACTAAAAACAGTAAACTTTTTATGCGTTTTGGCCGTTCATTTACACGACAACGATGTTTTGGTTGCCTGAAAAATGCAAACTTTTGAAAAGGGGTTTTAAAGTGCAAGTTTTTGAAAAAGGTCTCTGTGTAAACAACAAAAACGCGAATCTGTGAAAACGATGACGTCGTGCACATGTGCCTTACATGTTCAGTCTATAGTGTTTCATCGCCATCTAATAGCCTTTTAGTCATTTTCACGGATTTGTATGAATGGGGATTGTTTTGACAATGGTGTCGTTTGTACGTGGAAAATTCAAAGGAAAAACTTCTCCATTTTAACCATATCATTGTCGTGTAAACGCACCAAAGTTTTTGAAAACGATACCATTGTCATCTCCGTGTAAACTGCAAAAATGCAAATTTGTGAAAAGGTGACGGCATGCACATGCGTATTACGTGTTTAGTCTATCCACCTTATTTGTAAACGCATAATTAAGGTATTTCTGTGAATCAGCGAGACGCTATAGGGAAATATAGAAGTATATCAAAGTGCAGTAAACTATAAAAAATAAGGTGGATAGGCATGCGCGTTTGGCACGAGTGCGCAGGCGCGTAATCTTTCTTTACCAAGTGACATCGCCAACTACTTGTCTGGCATGCGTAATACAGCATTTTTAGTCATTTTCACGAACCCGTGTGAACGGGGATAGTCCTTTACTAGTCTTTCACGTTATCAATTTTATTTTCTTTACTGAGGCAAGTTGTCACACGGGCTGTATCCCATTACGGTTCTGAGTCAGTCTATAGTATGACAACTGAAGTGTGACAACTAACCTTTCTCTCCCCTAAGGGGTGGGGGGTGGGGGGCGGAGGGGGGTATGCTAACACCATTAAGGGGTAAATAAGGTACAAATCATAGACTATAAAAAAAGATGGACGCTGCTTCCTTCCATTATAATGAACTGAACTTAAAACGTACGACGATGGGCGTTGACATGTTACGCAAAAACGTCAGTTTGGAGCCTGGGCATGCGCAGAAGGAATCGTCAGTGGAGCCCGGAGGTGGAGTCGCGATATCAAACTTCCGCCCAGACGTCTGCATCATCAAATTCAGATCGCCTATGTGTTTTATTATCTATTGTTTATTATATTTTTCTTTTCCTTTTTTCATTTGGCTTAAACGATGGTTTAATTATATCTGGCAAAGAGGAATTTACATTAATTCGAATGTTTATTAACGTATATTGTTCGTTTTCAAATACATTAATAACTACAATACTTTGGGATAGGTCAAAACATATCAACATATCATAACTGATGTATTTTAAATATATAAATTATACACAATTTAAAATTCTACCTGTAAAATAATATTCTGTTTCTAGAGCAATAATATTTTTGAAACAGCAAATTCAGTAGATAAACTCAATAACATGCCACTAGAAACAACTCTAAAATGTCAGAAACGGTCCTGCCATTTTAAATCAAGTTGAACTAACGTTACAGGAGATTGATTGCTGTAGACAGTGCTCTATAATTAATTAGAGTAGGCTATCATTAGTTTTGTCCAGCTAATTATTATTTTATACCCATAAAAATAATTAGTAACTGCCAGATAAAGATCACCTGCTTTTATCCGTCATGGCTAACATTAGTCGTGATCCGTCAGAACTCATTTTGTCGTGTGAAATAACACAGAAATCTAAAATTAATAGTTAGTTATATATCTTAAATCTCCCCTGGAAGCTCTGACAGTCCTCAGAGAAGCTGTCAATTACAACTGTCAATCATAACGACATGCTTATATGTTTCTATAGCATCAAATTGCTAGCTAAAATCAAACTTACCACAAAAACGAACAATTGAATATATATCAGCATGATTACAACTACCTTAAATGACCAAAACCATCTTTCGGAAAATTTTATTGGAAGTGTAGTTTTTATTTTGACTCAAGTCGTTTACATGGAGAGGGCGGGGTTTATGACTTGTACTGCATCCAGCCACCAGGGGGCGATCAAAGAGCCCGCAGTAGGGATGGGCGATACCACTTATTTTGTTTTCAATACGATATCGATACTTTCTCTAATCTGAATTTAAGTCCTTAAATGATTGAATTACTATGAGTAAAATGGGTAATGGTACCCACTTAACATTATATTTGAAAGGTATTTTAACATTAAATATGCCTTAATTGCAGTTTATTAGATTATATTTTTGTTTACACATGGTTAAAATGTTTATTTGTAATGGTAACCATGGAAATCTACAAATACTATAGGCTTAGCTGAACTATGGTCACTTTAGTAATAGTTCAGTTTCATAAGGGACTGCCAGTGACAGGCCGTTGCACCCATAAAATGCTAACTTTGTATTCTGACAGTGTAGTTATAGAACAGAACATCAATACGAACTTTTAATGTTCAATTTAAATCAGCGTAATTGCAAAAACTATGTAGGCTACTATTTCATTTTGTTTGTTATGAAATAACTCAAACATATTATGTTGTTCTGTCTTCTGTTAAGCATTGTTCAGGGCTGCGTTTCCCAAAAGCATCAATGGTTTCTTAGAATATTAAACTTGCAGCATTTGCATGTGTTCAGATGAGCAGGAAAATAGCTCTACTGCACAATTATTCACTAACAGGTTATTTGTCCAATTCAATGCATATTGTATGCATTAAATTTATTGTTAATTAAACAAAATCACTGGTAAAAAAAAAAAAAAAACACACACACCTTAGTATTAACATTAACGCTTAATTTTTTGAAGGGGCAAGAAAGAGAGTTTTACTTGTCCTGTTTAAAACATCAATAACATGATCTTATTACATTTAGTGTATTGATAATGGATAATAATATATAATGTAAAATGTACTGACGACAACAAGGCTCGCGCAGCCTCTCGAGGAGAAATCGAAACAAATGAGTGCAGCACACACAAAGAAAACATGCTACTGTAAAAATTCAAAATGTGGAGGTTTTTATATTTATAACATATGATATAGTTAAATCATAGAGGAAGCAAGAGGGCTGTTTTCCGCATTATTGGAATCACGATTGAAAATGTAACACTACTTTTATAGCCTTCATTCAATAATAAGTCAATTCAATACAAGTTAATAAAGTCACTTACATTTTAGATGCAGTACTGACTGTTTTTGTTCTATTTCAGCAGCGAAAATAGTTCAAACAAAGATCACAGCATAACCATCGCGCATCTCCCACAGCGACACGCATTTTATTAGTGAATGAATCAGCCGTTTGAACGAATCGTTTGAATGAATGACTAGGACAGTCACTTGACGCCACCTACTGGCGGTTCAGCTTCATGTTTAAATGTATAATTTTCCCAACATTTCTTATTGTATATTCAAAAATATATAAAGAATATCATAACATTATTTAATGCAGTTGTAATTTTTCAGTGTAAATTATTTAATTTGATTCATTACAGTCCTGCCTTATTTTTCTTATTGAATTTATTGATCAAGTGTAAAAATGTGAAATAAAAGATGAAGCATGTAAAAAATGCCCTTGGGGTAAATATCATAAATATGCAGATATAAGTATGTAAAAGCTGATGGAACACTGTTGAGAATATTGCTTCAGAATAAATTATATTTACACCACAAAAAAAATTTTTTCCAGACAAGCAACTTTTTTGCTCAGACAAGAGACCAATTTACTTGTCCAAAGGACAAGCACATGACAAGGCTTATAGTCGAACCCTGTATTTTGTATTTATACAAAAAATTGTATACACATGTGCACTCCTCGAAAGCCTGAAACCACAGAGCCACAAATCCACAATTTAACCCCTGCGTATGAGGCACAACCAGTACAAATGCAGTGACAGCTTTCTGAAAGAGTACATTAATATATATAAGATATACAGTTTTGTGACGTAGGCTATCTAAACATTTGAATGTGCATGAACGAATGATCTGTTGAACATAATAAAATGTTTGGACATTCTAGCAATAAACATATCAAGAGACAGAAAAGGTTATGAAGTAGAACAAAAAACAGAATCTTAGACTGTTAGTCTTATAGTCGACTAAAGGATTATTTAATCTGCATCCAGATATGAAGAACTTTGCATTACAGGCCTGCATCAAGCAACGCTAGAGCAGGCAAAATATGTTTAGCTCATGCGTTTGACTCAATAACACTCTGTCTCTCCTTCAGCTCTCTTATCTGTGTGTTCCAGCTGCATGATAAACCTTGAGGGGTTGAGGATCAGAGGGTGTGTCCATAACCCACCTTACTTACTGATGCAGGTGCCAAGGTTGCAGTGAAAGAGTAATTTAAAGGGAAATTGTACACAGCAAAACATCCAGTGTTAAATTAACACTTCCAGTGTCACCCGTTGTTTATATAATCCGGTGTGGATTATATAAACACTGGCAATGTTAATTTAACACTAACAGTGTTCATTTAACACTGGAGGTTTTACTGTGTAGCACTGGCTTGGATTAAAGTCCTTCTGAAATTTGAATAGGACACATTTTCCTAACTTGGATTAAAATCCTTCTGAAATTTGAATAGGACACATTTCCCCCTTTTTCAAAATGAGTTTTGAATGTTTACAATGTAGCAAAATGGGGTTGCTGTGTTTGATTTAGAATTGGTGCATGAGATAACCATGAATTATCCCAATGCAAAGAAAAAAAGCAATTATTAGTTGAGTTCATGTTTTAAAAAGATACTCTAACTCCACATAGACATTATTAAGGAAGTAACCTTTATTCTGTACCTGTTCAAGGAACGAGACCAGTGACGACCGGAAGAGTTTGTCTGCCGAGCTCATGACTGCTGGAGCCTCTGGGGAGACAAATGTAAAGAAAGTAAGGAAGTCAGTGCTGTTTGATTCAATCTGCTCTCTTTTTACTGTTACATCATGTTATTTCCCATCTCGTGCTTATGATTTGTGAGATCTCATGACTCCCACAAAACCCAGTGGATGGATATTGTGAACTCTGATGAAAAGTATTGTGTTTGCTTACTGTTTATTGTAAGTTGTTTCCAAGTTGCTGCCTCACTGTCTAGCAACTGCATCCTAACTGAAAAGAAACCTCATCCAGTAAGTGACTGATTTAAAACATGCTTAATGTGCAGCAACTCCATAACACATGCATCCCAAATAACATTCCTTATGTAAAAAGAAATTTTTATATTATCTCATAATTTGGCAGCAGGTATATTAGGCTGCTGTCACTTTAAGTCCTGACGCACCGATCTATTATACTGTTACATGTGTTGTCTTTCTGTTAACATTCACTTAAAACATAACTGACGTGAACGTATTTACGTGAATACTCACCAAGACTGGCATTTTTACATTATTTTGTGTGTGTGTTTGACTGTTTAAACGCAATAAGCATTGAAAAAAAAAAAAATTTAGTACTGAGAGGCAGCTTTATGTACACACACTTTGAATGTGAGCACAAAATCTGTGGAAGTGAGTAAAGGTAAGCGCAATACGCACAATCCCATGCCGAAATTCAAGGCCTGTAACACTAACGATATTCATTAGGAACAAATTAAACAAGTGAGTGAGGGGAGGCGGGTTTGTGTGTGTCAACTCGCTGTCGGAGAGATGAGAGCGAGAAAGCGCAGCTGGTGCGGAAAATGAGTATTGGAAGCGTTTCAGATATTTCAGTATCGATATCGGAAAATAGATATTTTAGATAACACTTCATTGCACTTAGAGAGAGGCACTAACCCTTTTTTAAAAGACTACAAATGAAAAATGTATATGTGACCCTGGACCACAAAACCAGTTATAAGGGCCTTTTTGTTTTTAATTTGAAATTTTGAACTATTTGAAAATATGGATTCATAAAATAAGGGTTTAAAAAAATCAAAATATTGAGAAAATCGCTTTTAAAATTGTCCAAATTAAGTCCATAGCAAAGCATATCCACTCACAAAAATAAATTTTCACTTTTTTTTTTTTTGCAAATGTCTGTTCTGCATATTTCTTAAAAGACAGCATATTTTGCTTCCTACTATTTGGAGCATTCAATGCTGCATATTCGTGACCAGCTAACAAGGATTGGAATAGCACTTACACTAAACCAGGTGTCCAATACTAAAGATATGTATTAATACAAAACATTATCTTTTTGAGAAATGATTGTCATTCACTTCAATAGGCATCATCCCAGCGTGGCAATACTGTATGTCCTTCCCACCCACAGGTCACGTTGGGGACAATCTTAAGACAGGTCCTAACCTGAGAATGTCCATGTGGCTGGAGGTCACGGAACATTACATAATACTTGTTTAGACCCCGGCTATTGTTTCAGGAGTAGGCTCCCCTTCCTGGAGGAGTGAAATACAACAACACTAGAATCACTAAACTGTTTTTGTGAGTTTTTCAGCCACTTCTGTGTTCCACTCCTCAATCCAAAATAGTGGAATAACAAGATCTAAAAACAGTATGTTGCTGCTATTTTTCATATGCATGTTAATCGCCAATCATATGTGAAGCTTTGGAGAAACATAAAAATGGTTTCTTGTATACTTGCAATCCAAGCGGTGTATTAGGTCTCACATCTTTTGTGCTAAACATTGATTTAACACTAAACACTTTAATTATGTGATAATGTGTTATGCTAAACTCCTGGCTGTGAGTTATTAATGATTATGTGTAATATGTTGTAACTGGGTAGTTGCAAAATATTCCTTTTTGGAAGCTTGTCCCTGTTCTGGCTCTGTTCACCTGCCTTTTTCCACGAGAGTCACAACATATTTCTCAACTGTTGCCCTGAGTATATTATCTCTGTCTGGCAGCACTGCATTAACAGACCCACAAAACCAACATCTTTCTGCAAAACAGAAGTGACACCTTGAGCAAAAGCAGTGTTTCAGCATGAGCATGACAAAGCTCTTGCCTGCAGTTGTGTGAGATGGTATATGGCACACCCCATGAATGGTACACTTGTAATGTTCCATGACTAAAAAGAATTAGAGGTGCAAATCCCATTAAATTAACCTGCCATGAAAAGTGGCTTGTTTTAAACATTAAATGTCTGTTCTTTTTTAATATTTGCCATTGACATGTCAGAGTTCTAGACATTTTTTATTTAAAATCATGCAAAAATATAATTTTGACACAATTTGTTGAATTAATGATTAATGTTAATTAACAAAAATTTAATATTTAGTCAAAATTGTCCCATATTTTGCTCCCTACCTTGATTTTTATATAAATATATTTTCTAAGAATATAATATTGATTTTGCATAAGAATATAAGTAACCTCATTTGGACCCTTTTTTACAGCATGACCAGAAAGCAAGTAAATTCCATTCAAATTCAATTCATTCCATTTCATAATTTTTTTTTTTTTTTTTTTTACAAATATTGTTGTGTTGACGTCATTTGTCAAGCTCAAGCATTTGACCCTGGAACCTATGCTATTAAAAAATTATTTTCTTTAATTTACAGGACATATAAATAAACCCCAAACCATCCATCCATCCATCCATCCATCCATCCATCCATCCATCCATCCATCTATCCAGATTTGATAGTAAAATATGAAATAAAATAAAATATCAGGGTGGAAAAATTGCAAATCTCACATAAAGTGAATAAGCATGAAACACACAAGAGCTTGTATAATATTAGTTTGACCTCGTATGGTTGATGATCAGCTTTTTCAGAAGTTTAAGTACCTCCTACTGACTATTTAATGATTTTTGTATTATTATTTTGAGTGTCAAGCCATATTTTGTACCCTTTTTTGTGGAAAGTGCCATACACTAGTACTCGTACGTGTATTTGTGCACTCAAGTAAACAACAGAGAACACATCTCTATGTGATCTGATGTTCACACTCTCACAACACTGATCATGAGTTCTAACACACGCAAACCAGGCATCCACTTCAACAGAACAGTATCAGATTTATCTTACCGAATCTGTTTTTCTTCTTAGCAGACAAGATCTTTTTAAAGAACGTAAACATTCTGGCATGTATATCCTCCATGTACGTCTCACTCCACAGCAGCTAATGATATAAACCCTAAGGCCCAGTAAATGAAAGTAAGATGATCCACAATTGCTCCTTTTAGCTGTGTGCCTGACTGCATGTCTGCATATTTGAAAGTGTATTCTTGCATGTTTGTGTGTGTGTGTGTGTGTGTGTGTGTGTCAGTGGTTGCCTATGACAAAGTTGGTGCCAATGACGGAACTCAGAAATCCAGTTCTCCTGCATGTGACCCTCACAAGGTACTTGAATGTGGTAGTTTGTATCTGATAAAGAGAAGCGCAGGTTTAACTCAGATCAGATAGCAATTAAAAGACACTTTGTCTGCCATTGTTTTAGAGAGTCAAATGTGTTTGTGTGCAATGGAGATGTAAAGATGTAGATGCCTTTTCTAGATATGCAGTTGCTACATTGAAAACATTTCAAAAAAGATATTTTAGATCTAGATCAACTCACACAGCGACTTGAAGACAATAGGCTATTAACACCCAACCAGTTGACTTAGACTTAGGAGTTGAAATGGAAGATTAATTTTGCAAGCCTTAGTTATCTCTAAAATATAATGTCAGTAGAATAATTTATTTTACACCTCAAATGTGATTAGTCTCAGACCGCTGTTTGGGTTGACTGTGATGTTAAATTTTTATTAAATTCAATTAAATTTTGTTGCTTTCATGTATTGTCTTATTATAATTACTTGTGCTGCTGCCTATCTTAAATAAAGGTTTATATATATGTATATATATACATATATATAGTAAAATAAATAAATAAAAATAAAAAATTAACAAATTAAAAATTAAATAAAAAAAGATTATATATATATATATATATATATAAAATTTTATTTTACTAAATTAATAAATACATTTATTTATTTAGAAAATTAAATCAAATTAATTGTATGTACATATATATTATTAAATATAATTTGAATGTATATTTTAAAATAATATATTATATTAATATATTTGTAATTTATATTTATTTTATCATCATCATTATTAAAAATATATTTAATATATATCTGTAATCTGTGTTTTGTATGATATTGCCATGTACTGAATGAAAATAATAACTTTGAATTATAAATATATATATATATATATATATATATTTAAATGTATAATTTTTTTAATTAAGTGTCACCATCCCGCTTGCTGCTCTTTCTTATTGCCTTTTATCCAATCACATATTTTAGTAATCATCAAAAATTAGGTTTCATTCGAAAGCTTAAAAACTCAAAATTCATCATTTGACAACCATTTTAAAATCTATATTGTGTTACCATAGAAACGGTACTTTAAATCCTTTAAGATGGCTCCTCCCCTAAGTGGGCGGTGTCATGTTTCACATTACAATTTTTTTAAAAATTATTATATGATCAAATAATTTTCTAATCTTGACAAAACGTATCGTCGGGAAGGTCTGAATCTCAAGGTTCCATATTTGCCAACTGTTTTGTGATAGAAGTGATATTATGACAGAAATGTATTATTTGTTACAGTAGAAAAAAAAAAATTCAATGTAATATGTGTGTCACCCGGTGGCTATTTTTGGTATTACACCTTAACAAAATCATAGGAACTTCAATTTTCGTGATATCAACTTCAAAATTGGAACACAACTTGGTTAGACATATGGCTTTGATTTAATAGCAATTTTAGACTAAAAATTATTTTGTGAAATATATATTTTGAAAAAAAAAAAAAGTTTTTAAATAATTAAAAAATGTAATTAATAATACTTTTTTTTCCCGAAGTGCTTTCACTGCTGAGTGTCTTCTAAAAAGAGACTAATTTTAGGTCTGTACTCCAAAGCATTCGTGAATTAATAGATAGATTAATTAATAGTCTGGATAGAGCATTTTCACATCTATGCTCAAGAAAGGGGTTAAGGGGTTTAAAAACTTTACCTTGAGGATGTTGTGTGTGGTTGCCAGGGTGTTGCTATGCAGTTGCTAAGGTGTTATAAGTGGTTGCTAGGTGGTTGTTTACTGGCTCACCCCAAAGTCTTTATGATATTCTGAAATGTAAATCTATGGGATTATTTTCACCTGTTTTGTTGTATGTCAGGCAAAAAAAATCTTTAAAAAAAGTATAGTATACACAATAATCAAGACACAAAGTATCATTCCTGTTGGTAGCATAAAATATTGTGTTTTGGGCCAAAGTTTAATAATTAGGATTAGGGGTTTGTTCTAATTAATAACAAAAAAGATGAGGAATAGTGATGCTTGCTTTAGCAAGAACTTAGTGTGCCCTCTAGTGTGCGTTTATAGCTAGTACATTTTATACACTTGATAATTTGGAGTCAATTTTGTGAAGATGTTTTACAGTATGTTTCAAAAATCTTTGCACTCCATATTTCAATTAAACACCCCACCCAAAATGTACACATACAACTAGTTTTAACTAGACCAGTACTACATATGTAGAAAAAAAAAACCCTCAACAAAGAGTAAAATACAGAGAGAAAGAAAGCACATAGTTCCTTTGGGAAAGGGTGTAGGACTTCCTGCAACTAATCACAGCCTTTTGTAATCAATCTCAATCTCCCTGTAGACACAATTTTAAATGAAGCAAAAATCACACACATTAATGTCCTGTACACTGGAATCTCAAGCTTCTCACATGTGGATGAAGATTGTTTCCGTTTCTTTCCCATCCATATGTAGTTCCAGAACACTGTGTGATTTTACATGCTCATAAATCCTGTCATTCCAAATCAGCCTTTCCTTCCCATACCAGCTCAGCGCCCATGGAGGAAGGAAATATTGTTTATATTGGAGCTCCAGTGATATATGAAGTGATGAAAGCATTTGGGAGGGAGATGGAGAAGAGACAAGAGATGTTTTAAATGCACACCTCCTCACCCGGCCACATCTAATTATGTGTAACTTCCTGTCTGCTATTCAGGGGCTTCTGCAAGTTCACAGCTCACTCTCTTGTGCCCACCTGTCACCCACCAGCCGCTTAACTTTCCCAGCATCACGGTGAATCACTGCCCTACAGAATTTCCCAGTTATCTAAATGCACATCCACGGGCATTTTAATTAATTTAGCCACATGTTGTCTGTACTTTTTCTGCGGTTAGTTTCAGGTTTCAAAATAAATGCAAATATAATCGGCCTATCAGCACTCTTTTGTATATTTATATATTTGTATATATAAATATTTTGTAATCAGGTCCCCATGTGTCATTAAGTATACATTTGATTTAAAAATATGATATAATGATCTAATTATTATCTGATGAAATTATTAATAATTATTATCTAACTAAAGTCATTTTTCAGGATCATTCACTCACATAAAAATAAAGGTTTCAAAAGTGGGTTTTCACAGCAATGCCATAGAAGAACCGTTTTAGGTACCCTAGCTTTCTGTGAACAGTTCTTAAAGGGATAGTTCACCTAAAAATGTTGTCGTTATTTACTCACCCTCATGTATGAGTTTCTTTCTTCCGTTGAACACAAAATAAGATATTTTGAAGAATGTCAGTAACCAGACAGCTGAGAGTAGCCATTGACTTCCATAGTATGTTTTTTTTCCTACTATGGAAGTCAATGGCTACCATCAACTGTCTGAGTACCAACATTCTTTAAAATATCTTCTTTTGTGTTCAACAGAAGAAACAAACTCATACAGGTTTTGAACAACTTGAGGGTGAGTAAGTGATGACCCTTTAAAAGAACAGTTTCTGTCTTAGTGTGAAGAATATTTTAATAAGAACCTTTTTTCCACTATAAAGAACCCTTTGTTTCCATGGATGTTCAAAGTTCTTCATGGATCTATCAATGCCATGAAAGAACCTTTATATTTAAGAGTGCAAGTTAACACAAAGTCAAACATTTGGGGTTAGTTAACTAGTTAAACACTCTTCTACTCAAACACAAATGATGTTGCATCTGTCAGTGATAGATTTCATAAACACACTTACCTGTATGTCTGGTATATCTTAAGTTGGCAGTGTGTCCTTTTCTCCAAATAGTTTTCTTCAGTGCCAGTCAGGACAATCTTGTCTTTCTTGTCTTTAAGGTGAGAGCCAAATATTAATTTGTCTTGCAATGTATGACTTTGTACTTTCACTTTATCTCTCGCTCAATCTCTTTAGGTCTTTCTGTGATGCCTGAGAAGCAGACAGAGGAAACCACTGCGTTTTGATCTCATTTGAATCGCTGAATTCACACGAGTTACCGGCTTCCTGCTGCACTCTGATTGGTAACATAAAATGTGGCTTTGTGTTTATTTCATAAAGGTTGGCATAAGAAGGTGTGCCGAGAAGCTTGATGACACTTGTTGTCTTCCATTTCCTTGAATTAGAAGTAAAAGCCACAGTATTTCAATTCTCAATGGTGACTGGGGGAAATGAGGTCAAAGTACATCTGTGGCCCCTTGGTTTGGTCCACTCCCCTCTGGACTTTAATTCTGTTTACATGCGCACCAGCATCTTTCCAAAAATCGTGTGCTCATGGTTAATCTACATAATATACTTGAGATTTTGATAATCTGAATGGATCTGACTCTATTTGATCTTTTCTGTTCTGTTTACACTGTTATATGTCATATTGTCTGCACAGCTAATTAATTACAACCCGAATTCCGGAAATGTTGGGACCTTTTTTAAATCTGAATAAAATGAAAACTAAAAGACTTTCAAATCACATGAGCCAATATTTTATTCACAATAGAACATAGATAACATAACGAATGTTTAAAGGGAGACATTTTACACTTTTTTCCACTAAATGAGCCCATTTCAAATTTGATGCCTGCTACAGGTTTAAAAAAAGCTGGCACGGAGGCAACAAATGGCTGAAAAAGCAAGAAACTTTGAAAAGATTCAGCTGGGAGAATATCTAGCAACTAATTAAGTTAATTGATATCAGGTCTGTAACATGATTAGCTATAAAAGGGATGTCTTAGAGAGGCAGAGTCTCTCAGAAGTAAAGATGGGCAGAGCTGTGAAAGAGTGCGTAAAAAGATTGTGGAATACTTTAAAAACAATGTTCCTCAACGTCAAGTTGCAAAGGCTTTGCAAATCTCATAATCTACAGTGCATAACATCATCAAAAGATTCAGAGAAACTGGAGAAATCTCTGTGCGTAAGAGACAGATGACACTGCATCACTCATCAGCATGATTGTGTCAATGACATTACTAAATGGGCCCAGGAATACTTCCAGAAATCATGGTCGGTAAACACAATCCGCCGTGCCATCTGCAGATGCCAACTAAAGCTCTATCATGCAAAAAGGAAGCCATATGTGAACATGTTTCAAAATGGAAAAGTGTTCTATGGTCAGACGAGTCCAAATTTGACATTCTTGCTGGAATTCACGGACGCCACAAATGCATGTTTACAAACGTCTTCACACTGTTGTGAAAAGAAAAGGAGATGCTACACCATGGTAAACATGCCCCCGTCCCAACTATTTTGAGACCTTAAATTTAAAATGAGCTCATTTTGTGCATAAAATTTGTCAAATTTCTCAGTTTAAACATTTGTTATGTTATCTATGTTCTATTGTGAAATATTGGCTCATATGATTTGAAAGTCTTTTAGTTTTCATTTTATTCAAATTTAAAAAAACGTCCCAACATTTCTGGAATTCAGGTTGTAATAATTTCCCTTAGTTTTATATGATGACTTTTTGTTTAATTTAACTATATATTTTAAATATAGTAGGCGTTTCTTGTGTATGCATATGTTTGAAGGACAAAGTGAATAGGTCACAATGGGACGATTGATGTCAGCAGTGATCAATTCTGGGTATAGCATCATCTATTCTGCAATGGAATATTATTCATTATCTGCATTATCAATAGCGATGATCACTTCCAGCAGGTTTTACAACCTACTTTTGTTTGCTTCACAATTACTGTAGAGCTCTGAGAAAGAGAGCTAGATGGAAAACCACAAAGGTAAGATTAAACTGATTCAAACCACCATCTTCAGTGCTGCAAAAACAAGAGAAACATCATGTGATTCTCAAACATTTTTACTCGAAGGCCCCCCATTGTCTAACACAATTTTCAACAATATTCTCCAGTATTTTTGCTATAATTATGACAAAGCAGCTTGTTTTTTTATTTTTATTTCTTATAAGAAACAGTAGTTATTGAAGGGGAAATGAAATAAAGAAATATGATTTCTTAATTTTATATTACTGTTTTAGTAATTTTATATTACTAAATTACCCAGCCCACTGGTTGAGAAACACTGGTCTATTGGCTCTAACACAGCATTTATTGGTAAATTAATAAACATTTTTGTTTGTTTATTCTGTATTACAGAAAACAGAAAGCTAGGCTGGTTGTCTTGCTTATTTATGCATTCATACAATTAAACATGGGGAAAAAATTGGTGCACTTTTCATATTTATTATATTATTTTGCATATTTTGCAACCTTCGGTCACACTTTATGCCCATGTTATACTGTGAGTATCTAAAATAGATAATGAGTATTTAATGAGTATGACTACTGGTAAATTCTCAGTAATGAACAGTGTTGGGGAAAGTTACTTTTAAAAGTAATGCATTATATTTTGCGTTACTCCCTAAAAAAGTAACTAATTGCATTACTTCGTTACTTTTTATGAAAAGTAATGCATTAAGTTACTTTTGCGCTACTTTTTCTCACATGGGCTGGGCTTGCTTATTTGTTTTTTAATAACAACAAAAAAGTTATATTTTTGGCAAATGTTAAGGCCCTTTCACACCAGAAGTGAAATGAATAAACCTCATGGTGCATTCCAAACGGGATATATCGCCCTCCGGAGGGCACTTCAGAGAGAAAACAATCATTGCCGCCATATTGTAGGGTCGTTCCAAACCAAAGTGCTCAAAACTGCCCTCTTCAAAGGGTCCTTTGAAATGAAGGATTTTGAAGGGTACAACTGATGGACACTTCGTGCCCCCATGGTCCTCTGCACAAGAAAGTTGTTTGATGTCACAGAATGAGTACAGGAGGCTCGGAGTTCGATTTTACCTATAAATGTATAGTATTTTTCTATACTATTGTAATATTGTAATAGAGTTAGATTTGGTACATTATTATGTGACATTGTAAAATGACATTGTACTTACTTTACAGCTACCTTTATCAGTCCATTTAAATGTACATAGACACAATATACATCATATTTAACGTAAAAGATCGGCAGTAGCTTATAATGTTATTACAGTAAATGAATGTGTATTAATACAAAGAGTACACCAGGGAAAAAAAGACGAAGGCGCCTCCTTGATTGTCGTGTTAAGATGAAAATTTTTTTTTTTGACCCCTACACCCTTCATCCCTTCATTCATTCTGAGGAATACTGAATGTTTTCGTGCAAGTAAGATGAGTAAATTCAGGTTCACATTTAGTCTAGACCTACAATAACCATCATGTTTACACAGCACACACAACACCTCTTCACTTTATTTCTCTCAACATAAGGACAGGAGAGCTGTCAATCAAATGTAAAAATGTAACTTGCGTTACTTATTTGAAAAAGTAACTTAGATATTTTGTTGTAAATTGCAAAAGTAATGCTTTACTTTAGTAGTTACCTAAAAAAGTAATCTGATTACAAAAATCAAGTTACTTGTAATGCCTTAGCCTACCCCCAACACTGGTAATCAGTATTTATCAGTAAATTAATTTTTTTTTACTTTGTTACTGTACTTTTACTTTGTAACCGTACATTTTTTCAAGTACTTTACTCGAGTATTTTTATTTTGAGCAACTTTTACTTTTACTTCACTACATTCCAAAGTATAAGATCGTACGTTTTACTTCACTACATTTCATAAAACATATCGTTACTCCTTATTTTAAAATGAAGAAATCGTCACATGCTCAGAGACGCAAAAGCGGCGTCCGATTCGTGCACGAACTGATTCTCTTCAATCATCCTGTTAAATCGGTTCACAAATCACATCAACAATTCATTCTCGAATTAGACTGATCGTATTGCAGCTGTTCTCGAGTCAACAAATCACTGATTCAATGATCCGTTCAGAGCGACTCTCCAGTGAGTGAATTTACAAGTCTGACTGAAAATTAGCCAAGAACTGGGGATCCTCTAAGTGCGCGCGCGACTGATGGTGAAAAGTAAGTTAGCCTACTAATGTTGAATTTTAGGATGAATTATTGTAACTGAAAATCATATTTACAACTGTCAGCTGTTTCTAAACTAAATATGCTGTAATATAAAATTAAATTATATAAGTGGCCTATATAAAATTACAAAATAAACATTCATCAATCAGTACTTTTTTACTTAAGTACATTAAAAATCAAGTACTTTTGTACTTTCACTCAAGTAAAATTGAAAAGGAGCACTAAATACTTTCACTCGAGTAATATTTTATGATACGTATCTGTACTTTTACTCAAGTACCTGATTTGTGCACTCCGTCCACCACTGCTGGTAATGAACACACACTTAATGCTTAACTGGAGCATATTGTGATTTTTTTTTTTTTAAAACATTTAATAAAGTGCACAAACAAAAATCTGTTTTGTATAATTTTATACATATATATATATATAATTTTAAAATGAACACATTTTAAATAATAATTAGTAAAACGTTTTGGTCAACTAAACATCCGGGACTGTGAGGTTGTTGACGGTTGCTCTGGTGATACGCGAAGCTCTTCCGGGTCTTGAAGTCTTGTTTACGAATAAGCAGCGGTGAATTGCATAATCCCTCATCGATGGTGTAATCCTTCTGTTCAGCTTCTTCTTACAGCTTTACTGCGGTACTTTATACGTTATTAATGGGTCCAAACAGGATCTACATCAGTGTAGGTTATGCCACATTCGGCATGTTGGTGGGTTTTTCGGCGTTTATCGTGTGGAATGTGGTTTATAAACAACCATGGACGGCGGCGATGGGCGGATTATCAGGTCTGTAAATAAACTCAAGGCCACAGTCTTTATACATCCACTGTCAAATATAAATAGTTCACATCCTGTTTCTTTTTCTGGCATGGTTTTTAATTTGTTGAATTGCATGTGTTGTGTGATCTTGTGGTTGACACGATTTGCGGCTGTCACATTGTGTATAATAAGTCTGCAGTGGATGGTTTGCTTTTCCAATAGAGATTTAACTGGTGTTTATTTTATTTATTTCTTAAAAAGATCAGCCTATTATATTCTTAGATTGAGTTTGGAAATCATAACTCATAAATATGCAGATATTTGACCATTTGTACACAGACAGAGACATATAAAGAAACATACAGTGCTCTGCAAAAGTCGAAGACCACATTGAATAAACAGAAAAAGTTATGATATAAAATGAATCAATAATATTTAATAATGTATATTTAAATATTTTACACCTATATTAAACACATAAGAATTGTTTGTGTACTCCTTTTGATTTTTTTATTTATTTTACTTTTCACTCAAATCGTTATGCTGATAAATGAATATTATTTGTAATGAAAAAAATTAATTGAATAAATATAGAAATCCTCGTGGTCTCAGTCTTTTGGATCCCACTGTAATTATAATTGCTGAATGTTTTATAGCTGTCTTAAAAGGATCAACCTGTTTTTGCGATAGATAGATGGGTAGATAGATAGATAGGTGGATGGATACTTTATTAATCTCATGATGTGTGTATGTTATGTGTTTCAATCTACAGGTGTTCTGGCACTCTGGGCATTGGTCACTCACATTATGTACATTCAGGACTACTGGCGCACGTGGCTGAAAGGACTCAAGTTCTTCATGTTTGTTAGTTCTGTCTTCTCCCTCCTGGCTGTTGCTGCTTTTGCCACCTTTATATCTCTAGCTGTTATAGAAAAGCAGTGTAAGTACCTTCACATGGACAGCTTTGTCTCATAAAATTTTCCCCACACAAAATCTGTAATAGTGGAATAACGTAATATGCTAGATGAATCTGTTAATCTGCTCTGTATGTTTTTGTCTTCAGCATTAACTGACCCCAAGAGCTTCTATCTGTCAGCCGTGTGGAGCTTCATGACTCTTAAATGGGCCTTCCTACTGGGCATGTACTCCTACCGTTACCGCCAGGAGTTTGCTGACATCAGCATCCTCAGTGACTTTTGATTGGCTGCTTCAGCTGCAAAAGATTTGTAGCTGCAGTCGGTGGCTTCACCTGCCAATGTGGAGATGGAAGGATGGATTGATGGTTCTCCTTTTTTAATGCCGTCTAATGGCCTCCTTGCTTTCACAGAAAAGACTCAAATCTCAGACCCTCCTTCCCCTCAGATCCGGGCCCTGGAGTAAGAAGTTGATGAATGTCTGTGATCTGCCTCTTTCCTGTCTTTTTGAGTTAATTGGGGGTTTTATATTGACATTGGATAAGGGTATGTCAAGTGTTTTGAAGGCAGTGGACACACTAGGATGTGGTCACAGGTAGTTGTTACTTTACTCAGGGCAACTTCTCTCCAAATGTCAGATGTGAAGTGATTGGTCCCCTTCACTGTTGAAAAAAATGTGCAAAAGTTGTACAATTTAGGGGTGCAACAACTTGTCACTGGGGCAGTACCCTTAAAGAGACACCTTTGTACCTTATTTACCCCTTATTAAGGATGCATTTTGGCAAAGTCCCTTTAAGGCAAGTCATTTCACATGGTGGCCATCTTTGAAATGCCTTTCAGGGCAGCTATTTTAGTCAAGAAAGTATCTTTTTGAATGGGGAAACATCAAATTCTCCAAACCTGTTTACCAAACTTATTATGATTAATGTTGATAGTAAAGTATTTGCTCTGCCCATGTTTTGGATGATGAGATAGTTGAAACACATAAGAAGAGAGGATGGTTGGTCGGTGTGGCATTTGTCCAGCCCCTCCTTCACTGTGATTGGACGGCTGGGAGAAATTGACATTGATGAGCATAGATATATATGCATAGATTTCTCATTAGCAGCTGCTTCTCTAGGCCGCTATATGTAAGATGTTCTCCATATTGGAATTGTCAAAGCCAGTCCATGAACACTCAAGTGCAAGTTGACTGTGCGAAAATATATATATATATATATATATATATATATATATATATAATATATCTGGAAAGGGACTTCAGGAAATCAAATACTTCCCTACTATATAGTATGCGAAAAACAGTACGGCTAAAAAGTAGTATGTCCAAATACATAGTATTCAAAAAACAGCAGGCGAAAAGTACGCAGGTGACCTACTGCTTCTGCCAAGATTCTGAAGTGCGCATTCGATGGACACTTTACTATCCCATGAGGCCACGGGAAAAGATGTATGAATGGCAGTGAAGCGACGCAACTGATGCTGGTAGGTCACTTGACCGTAACAACATGGTGGAGGTAGAATATCTAAATTTCATTCATACTACCCATATTCATACAATATAGTATGTACGTTAAAAAATAACATTCGCAAAGTAAGTTAAAATTAAAAGGTAGTACCAACAGTATACCAATGATTTTGGATGCACTGCGTGTCTACACTAGAGCGTTGTGATGCGACAAAAACGGACAGAACTCATTATAATCAATGATGCTGTCTACACTGGTTGTGGTGCAATGTGACAAATTCCAGATGGTAAACTGATGTCCCATTCTATTTTTGATGTATACTTCAAACGGGAGAGTATTTATGAATGGAAGTAAAGCAACACAACTGACGCTGGTAGGTCACAGTAACAACATGGCAGATGTAGTACATCAGAATTTCATTCATACTACTCATATTCATACTATATAGAGTGTACTTTTTTAACGATCATGAAGTAATTTCAAATTCAAATGTAGTACCTACTCAGTATGCGATTTCGGAAGCAGTGATTGATTGCTTACTGTGAGTGATGACAACATCTGAAATGTTGACTGTTCCAAGATGGCGGACATGTCCACGTGTTTGGAGCGATCGAATGTGGCATCTACTTATACACATCTATGGTGATGAGTGCTGCGTGTTACCCAAAGTTTTTTTTACCCAAACATTTTTCAAATCTCTGCAACCAGAAAAAAACGGCAAGTGACAAGTTGTAACCGTAAAGGTACATTTTTTTTTTTGCACATTTTTTCCTAAAGGTGGGTGAATGAGTATATAATGAAGGGTTTGCACAGCTGTATCTAGGGGTATCAATGTTGCTATTGTTTTCAGAGAGACAGTGTTCTTTATTTTTTGCCATATGTCATTGCTTTTTAAATGTTTATACTTAGTTTTATTTATGATCGGAAGTTAAGGATTATTCGTGAATGTGTTCGGAACAGCATACTACCGTACAACTATTTCTACGGTATGTATACACTACCATTCAGAAGTCGGTAAGATTTTTTAAACATTTTTATGAAAGAAATCTCTTATGCTGACCAAGGCAGTAAAACAGTAAAAAATATTTTAAAATGTAATTTATTCCTGTGAATTTTCAGCATCATTACTCCAGTCTTCAATGTCACGTGATTCTTCAGAAATCTTTCTTATATGCTGATTTGGTGCTCAAGAAACATTTCTTATTATCATCAATGTTGAAAACAGTTGTGCTGCTTAATATATTTGTGGAAACTGATATATATATATATATATATATATATATATATATATATATATATATATATATATATATAGATTCTTTGCTGAATATAAAGTTCAAAAGAACAGCTTTATTTGAAAATTTTTGTATCAATGTAAAAAAAACTTTAGTCACTTTTGATGCATATTTGCTAAATAAAAGTATTATACTATTTATTTTTAAATATAGAAATAAAAAATTCTTACTGACCCCATACTTTTGAACAGTAGTGTAAACTATGCATATGTCTGGATAACAAACATTTGACGTGGTTTTACCATCCATTACCAACAAATGAGCCGTAAGTTATAGCAGCCATTTTTAATAGTTAGGACTACTAAAGGGCAAGGCATGCAAAAATGCAAAATAACCATGCATTATTACTCGCTGAAATATGACAGTGTAGCATTCCAAGTTGGTTATTGCATCATGCTTTCTGTTTTGCATACCATCTTTATATGCATAGAAAATATTTGGCAGTATGACTAGTATTCCGTTCCGAACGTTGTGCATGATGTATTATTATTGTGCAGTTCCTCTCTTTGCCACTAGTGGGGGTGATGGAGAAATTGAATGAATGGCTAACTGGTGCTCAGGCATCTGCAGATACTGTTTTTAGTTACATATAATCACTAAATTGTAGCTGAACTC
The DNA here is from genome assembly GCA_037101425.1 of Elopichthys bambusa. Classification (NCBI taxonomy): domain Eukaryota; kingdom Metazoa; phylum Chordata; class Actinopteri; order Cypriniformes; family Xenocyprididae; genus Elopichthys; species Elopichthys bambusa. The sequence continues at coordinate 7,901,819 of CM074451.1, forward strand.
ACCTTGTTGAATACTAAATATTTGTTTTATGTCATCTGAAATGTTACTTTTCTTCAGACTGTTCTGCCAGACAAAACAATGATATGTTTATTTTTTTTAAATTCATGTGCATTGAAAGATGAGTGTTCTGTTTGTTGAGCAGATGTTAAGTGTGGTTACATGAGTCTGATTTTTGATTATTTTTTAAATGTTAAAGGAATAGTTTTCCCAAAATGCAGTCATTTATTCACCGTCATGTCATTCAAATCCAAAGTGTTTTATACAGTCGTCATATAATAGCTTTGTAAACAGACCAAAATTGAATTAGTTAATTACTAAACATATTTTCTTTTGTGTCCAAATGAGAGAGAGAGAGAAAAAAAAATACAGGTTTTGAAAGACATGATGAAGGTGAGTAAATCATTTTTGAACTATTTATTCAAGTCTTTTGAAGAATCATTCATTTTTTAGGAGCCAAAAAGTAACAAAAAATGATTACATTGCACTGTGTCACATAGAAATGTTAAATGTATTATTTGTTTAAACCAAGTAGAAAGGGTCACCTTCAAAACAACAAACTTTTACAGACAATGTTTCACTCTATAGCATGTATGTGAAGCAGTTTTGTATCATGTTTGCTTTTAACCAGCTGTATGCAAAATAATCACTGATTACAGTTAAACTACCTGCAGTTTAAAACTTTGCACAGTACGTGTTACATTGAGACATTTAAAGGGGATTAAAGTACTATTGTTTTAATCTATCCCACAAATCCTGTGTGTTTCCTCTTTTTCTCTTTTGGGAGTTCTTTATCTCAAGTTATGCTTTTTGTATTTTGGTTACATTTTATTTTGATATTCCACTAACTATAAGTAACTTTACAACTACATGTCAACTAACTCTCAGTAATTTGCAACTACATGTCAACTAACTCTTATTAGAGTATTAGTAGACTGTTAGGGTTAGTAGAATAAGTGGACATGTTGGCTGCAAACAAAGTAACTTATAGTCAGTATGTAGGGTGCCCATCAAAATAACGTGGGAGTAGATATTAAGTCTACTCATACTCTATTGACTGGTAGTTGCAAAGTTACTTATAGTTAGTAGAATGTAAAGTGGACCATCGATATAAAGTGTTGCTGTAAATGTTTGCAAGTTTGAGCATATTTACATTTCTTACCAACAGAGGGCAGCAGTTCACAATACTCTTATGCTCCAGCTTCCACATGAATCTGGCCGAGTTCTGACACAATTTAAAGGTATAGTTCACCCAAAAATGAATATTCTGTCATCATTTACTCACCCTCTCATTGTTCCAAACCTGTATAAATTTCTTTGTTCTGCTGAACATGAAAGAAGATATTTTGAAGAACAACCAAACTGATCTGGTGCACCATTCAATTCCATAATATTATTTTTTCCTACTATGGAAGTCAGTGGTGCCCCAGATATGTTTGGTCACAAACATTCTTCAAAATATCTTCCTTTGTGTTCAGCAGAAAAAAAAATTATACAGGTTTGGAACAACTTGAAGGTGAGTAAATGATGACAGAATATTCATTTTTTGGGGAGTGAGCTATCCCTTTAAGTATTATGTGGTAAGTGTTTTCCATTAAAACTTTAGCATTATAACATTTGCTTGTAAATAACATGGCGTCTTATGCCCGCAGACTCATTGACTAAACAGATGTATAGTTCTGTTGGCCAGACTCACCATTGCGATACGTAAACCTTAAATAAAAATAGTTAAATTAAGAATGTATACAGATGAAACAGACCCTCGCTCATTTTCAAAAGGTGGCAATACGCTCTGGTAAATAACACACATCTTAATCTGGAGTGAGGAAGAGGATCACAGTTTTAAGCCCATCAGCAGGGTTGCCAAGTCCGCGCTTTTTAAACTGTTGCCGCGGGTTAAAGGTTTGACATATTGCATAAATTATATTCGACTGAAATGCGTGTATTGAAATATTTTATATTCTACCAAATGTACAACTGCCTGACGTTACGTTTTGTGAAGGAACTGGCCACCGGAAGGCTTAATTTGAGCTGTGTTTATGATCACTACGATATAGTGGTTTTCAATTTGCATAAAAATGACTTTAAAATATGTATTTTAGGTATGGGAGTGACAAATTGAGATTGGATATTTGGGATATGGTCATTGGGCTTCTTTTGGGCTGTTTTTGATTGGGATACTTTTGAGCTGTTTTTGTTCGGCATTGTGCTAGTTTTGGTACGCAGACATGGCAACCCTGAGGTCGGATTCAACAGGCGGCCTTGAATGTGACGGGTACTTAAAATCTCACTTAAACCACACGAAATGAGCTAAATTTCATAGGTTACGTTTTTCCAAATGTAAGTACTCTTTAAAGAATCATGTCATAATTTGAATATACATTTAAACTGAATACTAAGCCTCTGTTTTGTAATAATATAAATGTAGCATGTGTAGAAACAACACGAGCCTGTTGATCAGGATGTGGACTTGTCAGCAGTGAAGTGTTAAAATAATTGGGGCAAGTGTTAAACAGGAAGTGGTTTCTGTATGTTTATTATATACTGTTTGCCTTTATTAGACAACACACCAATGACTGCTTCATCAGGCACAATGCAGCTCAACAGAGGCAAGTATACAAGTATATAAGTATGTTATTTTTTATCTTTAAACTATTGAGAAACTTTGACATTTAAATGTTGTTATTAAACCAGTATTTTCTGCAGATGATAGTTTTGTATATGTTTTACTAAGTGGCTTAAAAGTCATGAATAATTTTTCTTTGAATATATTATAAATTCACTAACGTTTAAAAGTATGGGGTCAGTAAGGTTTTTTTTTTTTAATTTATCAAAAGTAACGGTAAAGACTTGTTACAAAATATTTCTATTTCAAATAAAAGCCTTTTTTTTTTTAAACGTTCTATTCATCAAAAAAAAAAAAAAAATATATATATATATATATATATATATATATATATATATATATATATATATTGTGGTTTCCACAGCAATAATAATCAGCACTATTTTCAACATTGATAATAATAAGAAATGTTTCTTGAGCATCAAATCAGCATATTAGAATGATTTCTGAAGGATCATGTGACACTGAAGACTGGAGTAATGATGCTGAAAATTCAGCTTTAATATCACGTGAATAAATAAAATGTTAAAATATATGAATATAGAAAATAGTTATGTTACTTTTTTTATAATATTTCACAATATTACATTTTTCAGTGAAAATATTTACAATAAATACTTTTTTTTTTTATAAAAGCCTTTGTTTAAAAAAAAAAAAAAAATCTTACCATCCCCCAAATTTTATATTAATATCTAAAGTAGCTACTGCTGATGTTGAATTTGGATTTTGTCAAAAATAACAGATTCACATACCACAAAATATAATATAACACAAAATTACTCTGTATGCAAGACCTCTTTCAAAGTATTGCATCTAATATTGTTGTATCTTTTTTGCCATTTGTTGCTAAATTGTGCAGTTTTCTGTATCAACACTTACACTGACATCAGGATGTGGTATTCAGTGTGGGTTTCCGGAACAATGGAACAGCCACAGGCCTTTTAACTTGCACTAAAAATCAAGCTAAAAAAAACAACTGTAACAAACTGCTTTTTTAACATCTTTCATAGAAAATATTGAATGTCAATGAATGCATCGTTATTAATAATGATTTTTTTTTTTCCTCCAGCTTTTGCATTCCTTTGCTTGGTGATTTCAGTGGGTACGTGCACTACCTGTTTAAAATGTCATTCAACCACCTCTCAAAGAGAACATTGTCATGATCTACAAGCACACCGCTGTTAGATTAGAGAGCACTTAAGAAAGGACACTTTTGAAAGGCAGAACATATTTAACTGAAAAAGTAGCCTTAGGCTGCTGCTGAGGGCATTCAGAGTAATAATAATAATAGGAGCACATCACTGAAGTTCTGTTTCACTCAGGTACGCAGACGAATCACAGACTGACCTGCTATCTGGATGTTTTAACACACTGCACGCGTGAGGGTCCGTGTACTCACATCATTGTCCCCTCGATCTCCAGTGATGAAGATCTTTACCGCCAAAGCTTGTCGGAAGATGACCTCATTATTCTTAGAAAGATGAAGGAGAGGTCTGATTTTTGATATCTTTTTCTTGATTCATCATTTGACTGGATTCTGATTCTGACAATTTCACATGCAACATGATCATATATATATGATCATGTTGCATGCGAAATTGAACAAGTGGCTGTTTTGCATTTTAATGTCAGAAAAAAAAAATGTGTGTATATATATATATATATATATTTTTTTTTTTTTTTTTTTTTTTTTTTTTTTTTTTTCTTGTAAAATGTAAAATAATATGTAAAAAAAAAAAAAAAAAAATGTACTCATAGAAATATATAACTTTCCTCAGAAATCCAACTTTGAAGATTTTCCTTGGATTGGAAGTCAAATCATCAAGGTACCAAAACATTTCAACCTACTATAGGGCATTTCACACCATGAACAATAACTATATTAGCATCCACACCAACGCACAATATTGTTGTTTATAATAAGTGCGCGCTGCAATTTTGTTGCCACTTTAAATGCTCGAGATCGTTAAATGTTGGATGGATTCTGATTGGTTTTGGTGGACTCAACTATTTTTTTTATTTTGATGATTTTTAAAAATTATGTCAAAATTATTGTTATTAATATAGTTATCGTCCTTGGTGTGAACAGGCCTTAAGATAAAAAAAATTTTGTACCACTTTAAATGCATTACTGATAAAGAAATACTCTGAATAACTGAATTTTTAAAAAATTAATTGGAGTTCATTGAATGAAAATTAAGATGTCACAGTGTATTCACAGTTTACATTAGCATCACCTGACACCAACTAAATGTCCTGTTGTTTAGGTTGGAGCTGATGTCTGCTACTGAGGGCAGTGTTGAGAACTTCATTCAGACAGTATTGACATACTTGAAGGACGAGGGTTTAGATGGTCTAGACGTGACTTGGCTGGACGGCCCTACTTCTGCCGTATCTACCAGAAGCACAGAGCTGTTCACAAATTTTCTGAAGGCAAGGACTACTATTTCCAGTCAAAACACCATTTAATGAGTTTTACTTTAAAACAACATATATACAGTAGTCAACATTTGAAGTGGATCAAAACCTTTCATCAAAGTTGTCCTAAAACCTTCTTCTTAGGACAACTTTGATGAACTTTTTTTGATCCACTTCAATTGTTGACTACTATATATATATATATATATATATATATATATATATATATATATATATATATATATATATATATATATATATATATATAAATCTTAAGTTTCCATGTTGTCTGCAGAGCTTACAAGACACATTTGAAGGAGAAACAGATCCTCTACTTCTGTCAGTGTCTGTACTAGAGCCCAGTGACCACAGTACGGTCAGTTATGATGAACGAACACTTTCACAGTGAGTCTCGTTCTTATGCACCATTCCTATTGCACTTGAGCTCAGTTATATATTTATTTTTTGTACTTAATAGTTTCTTTCCTTTCAATAGGTATGTGGACTTCATCTCCATTCTGCCTGCACATCTCGAACAGGGTGGACCATACATTGTAAATTGCTCACATTTATTACAATTTTCTATGACAGTCATTTATTTGTTGGGTTTAAAATATATTGCATCCCTCATGATGTAAACTAACAATAGGCCAAACACCATTTCCCAAGAGAAAAAAAATCATTGGTCTGTAGCACATTAGCATTCCAGCTGTGTTTACTTCATATTTCTTTTACTTTATAGAACAAAACAGTCCAACACTGGCAGGATCAGCAAGTTGACCTGCAAAAGCTCAATCTAGTCATGCCTGGTATTCTCCGGAGATCACACCGAAGGCATCATCATAGACATCTTCCCAAGCATGATAACATGAATTCAGAGAACGGAAAGAAGGATCACATCAACGTTATAGGCTTACACATGGGCGTTCAGGTAGGTTACAACCATAAATGGCATTAGCTTAGCATTAATTATTAGCTTCCTCAGGGAGAACTTAGGGAAAATTGTTCAATGACTAAAACTCTTATCCTTTCAGGTGTGTCAGGCCATTAAAAGTGGACAAGAGCAGTTTATTACTTTAACAATTCTCTCAGATGAGAATGATCTTGTCAAGGAGGTAAGTGAAGTATCATTTTAAATCAGTAACATAATGTAAACTACTAGATAAATAATCAGAAGATAAGTACAAGAAATGATATTGCATTTATTAATGTCCAGGTGCTCCAGAAAGGCTTTGGTGGCATAGGGGTTGTCTTCATAGATCTAGACGTCTTCGTTAACTCCACATGTGCAAGCATTACTCAAGATGAAAGGGCAATTGTCGAATCAAAGGTGATTATGCGTTCACATCATGGGCATGATGATCATCATAACAGAAGGCACCATAACCACAGCCACCACCACCACCACCATCATCACTCTTCCCATCCTTCTCATGGCAGCCATCTTATTGGTCATCTCCGCAGACATAATCACCATGGTCGTCGTCATCATCATCACCACCGTCACCATCACCATCACCATCACCCCCATCCAATAATTCCTCAAAGCAACATGCCCCTGGAAGTACGGCCGGGTGTGGAGTGAACTTGCATGGATGAATGTTAAAAATTTAGAGCTTTGCAAGTTTAAGTTTGAGGCAAAATAATCAAACCTTATATATGTATTAGGCTACGTTCACACAGTCAGTTTTTGGGAATTGACAACCGCATTTACTTACAGGTGCGAGTCTCGATATTTCAGATCCCAAATGCGGTTGAGAGTCCAGAAAATGTACGGGTGTGAGTTTGGTTATAAAAAGTGGTGGTCACTCACGTAAGTAACCGAACTGTTTGTGAACGTGTCCTTATATAAAGTTTGATTATTTTGCCTATAATATAAATAATACAACATTTACAATTTAAATATTTTTTCTGCATTACAAGTTTAAGTTTGAGGCTAAATAATAATATTTTATGTATGTATTATATAATACATATATATTATAAATAATACAAAATGTGCAATTTAAATATTACTTTTTCCGCATTACAGTAATATGCTTTTTTGCATTATAGTTATGTCAGTGGCATTGTTTGACATTGTCAGTAAAGTTTTTATGTTTTAACTAATTGCTTATTATTAGTGGTGGAAATGACTAAGATTAATTGGGGGGACCATATAGTTGGGTATTTGGGGACATATTTTGTATTTTTAAACCATAGATGCAGAAAATCCCACTATATTTATGTATAAAATTTGCATACTGTTTGGAATCTATTATGTGGATAAAAGATGGAAATCCTCTTTAGCTGGAACTCGTCCCTCATTGAAATTCAGTCCTTGGAAATTTCCCACCATTTCCAGCCATGCTTATTATGAGAACTTAACAATATAATCATTATAATATACAATATAATGTTTTTTTCCAGTGTTAAAACATTGAGATTGTGTTATCGTGTGTCAGAGAACTTGATAACAGATCAATACAGCATTATAAAATAAATATGTAGCCCAATAGTCACAGATGTTTCAATTTCTTGGACAATAATGCAAAGCTGTTAGAGGTTCATTTACGTGCTTGTGCATGTGGATGTTCCTCGGCGTCTTGAGTTCATTAAGCTCTAAAGCTAATTGAATGACCAAAATTACAGTTCCACCAAAAGCTTAAAACAAGGCCTGGATGAACCACTCTACAGATCGAGCCTCTTGAGGGCGGTTGGCTTCTGCAGTCAGGAGCGGCAGGTGTAGGCATGGCTGGCCCAATGGTGGTGAGATCTGCTTTGGTTTATGCATGAGTAGATTTTGAAGCTATTACTTTGACGTCCTGGTGTATATCACACAAACACACACACACCTGGTTCTCCGGCTGCCTGTGGCTCAGAAGTGCAGTAGCACAGTCTCCAAATGCTCCCAATTAAAGCCTGAAACAGCAGGATCCTTGTACATACCCACTCATGTAAATTACAGGCCATTCTCTCCTTGTGCGAGAACACGTTCCTTAATGTCATCTCAGCATAACAGGCTGATGATTGTCATTTAGCATCTTTTAGAGAAGAATGTGTTTGTATTAATGCGCATTGCACATTTTTAGTTCAATATAGATTTACTTTAAATTATTTTAGTGGTAAATCTATACAATTTGAGTGTGACTAATTTGATTAATTTTGAATTCAGTTTTTTTGCGCATAAAAACCGATGGCAAGTATTCAGTAGCATCGTGGCATGATTAATGTAACTTTTGTTCTTTATTTTATTTTCATAAATTAAGAATGGGTTGGAACACCAGAGCCAAATTATTATAAAATATAAATATTATAAAGGCCCGTTCACACCAAGAACGATAACTATATTTGCGTTCACACCAACGAACAATAACGGTCTTTTTTTATTAAGCTCACGCGCTGCGGTTTCAATGTGTTTTTGCTGTTCTTGTTGCATTTACACGGCTTTAACCAGCAGATGTCCTAAGCATGTTATGTTTCGAGTGAATAATCTATCTAATCTAACAGTGAATATAGCTGACGACGTCAATATAGTGGAATAAGTCTTTTTCACTGTAACTTCAAAAGGAAGCAAGACAGTGTTGTCGAAACAAGCGCTGGATCTTAGGTAATTTTATGTTACACTGTTTTCTAGTCGGGCATAATGATCTCATCGTTAATACTTCTCAGCTTTTCACCATTTATTCCGAGGGTATGACCGACTGTTTTCCATTTATCCAGTTTTCTTTAAAGTATCCTTGAAAAGGGCTTTGACTTGTCAAACAGTGGTGGCTTTTTCTGGACCTCTGCGATATCCGCAATGCCATCTGCCATTTTAAATGCGCGATCCCTTAAATAAGAACGGATTCTGATTGGCTGTCAGTGTTTTATTGTTCAGCAGCTAGAAAAAAATCGTTCTGAAATTGATCCCATCGATATTGTTTTTCTATATCGTTATCGTCATAAATGTGGTGTGGACAGTGCTATTCTTTTATATTTAGAACGATTTTTAGAACTAGATCGTTCTTGGTGTGAACAGGCCTTTAAGACGTTTTCTAAGATTACTTTTCCTAATTTTTAGAATAAAGTTAAAAAAAAAAAATCAATTGACAAGTGTTTTATTATTTATATTATTAATTCCTAATTTTAGCTTTTTTTTTGCACATTTGTTAAACCTTACACTAATTTTTTACACAGGAAAACAAAATGAGTAATACAGAGCCCATAAAGGGACATGGAGATGGGAGGAAAAATTATATGTCAATGCTTTTGCGTTCACTCGCAAAATGTTTACGTGTCAAGAACACAAACTTTTTGTGAGTGAACGCAAAGTTTTTCTCGTTGAAGTGAGAAATATAGCATTGAAATACATTTTTTTCCTCACATCTCATTTTTTGTTTTTCCATTACCATGTCCCTTTAGGGGCTCCGTAGTATGATGTAAATAAATAAATTCCAGATGAAGGGGACAAGAAATTTGCATACAAATCAAATATGTGCAAGGAATTAAATGTGCAAAACAATTTAGAGTCAAACCATTTAGTAGCCTATTATTTCACAAACTATTATGTTTTAAATGATGACTTTTATTTTAAGTTTCCTGACTGTTTGACATATTTTTCATAACTGAAAAGCGACCTGTTTGTATAACCCTGCAGTATAGCATACCTTTAGAGTTTAATGTCAGTTATTTCCCCTAATTTCTCTTATCTGCATGACATTTGACTCAAAACGTCTTTACAAGAAACAAAAGTCACAAGATTATTTAATCAATATCCAAATGTGAGCAAGTGATCCATATCCCACTTTGGGCAGCTAGGCTATTAAATTAAAAAGTTCCTGCCAGGACACTGAAATAGCAAAACCAGGCAACAATTTAACTTCTTCTGAACCATTTGTCCATTTTCTGTCAAGTGAATTAGAGAAGGGAAATTGGAAACACAAGATAATTGTCTATTGTAGACCATTTTTGCCTTGTGGCATTTAGATAAAGATACAGTATTGTTCCAATTTAATTGTGTATTTGAGTGTTTTAAGTTTATTAATCTATAAAACTCATATGCAAGGCTGAAAACAAACCAACAGCACTGAGATATGTTCCTCTCTGTCCTTTCATTAAAATGGAAATTCCAACTAACAAGCAGCTGACCATTACAGCATAAATAAACCACTTCAATTTAGCCAGACTTACAGATGACAAACAAGCGCCCTTACAGAAACATATATCCAACAACCTTTGGACAGTGATCAACTAGTGTGATTAATCTTACAGATCTTCTGCTGACACAATCTATTGTTTACAGAATATGGTGCTATAAATCTCTGGCCAGCGCTGCCCATTACAAACCAACTCTGGACATCGCTGGTCACTGTTGGCTAATATTATAATTTATGTTGTCCATTGTCTCACACCACTGGTCTGATTGCAAATAAATGTTCCATGAATGGTATTAGTAATTAATTTAGGCATACAGTTGCCTCTGCATTTGGTTAGAGGATTCTTAATTACTTAAAGTCCACTCGAGCAACTGGGCCATGCATCATATAGCACTATTAACAATTAACTCTGTTTGTTGTCTATGTTGTCTGTTTGCTCCAATATGAGAAATGAAATTCTATGAGAACAGGGATTTGTTTGTAGCACTATGGCGCAATGACAAAAATGTGAGGTGTGCAAAAGTCACCGTCACCATGCTAGGTTGTTTCTGTGAAGATGCTATGCTGGTCTGAGTGGTGTTTTACCATGTTATGTGGTGTTTTGGGGGGTTCCTTGGTCAAAAAAAGAGACTCTTTCAGTGTACGTCTGTGAGACTTTTCATCTGTTTTATAGTCTAGCAGGCGAAAATCATAAGAATCACTCCCCAAAAATCACACCTCTCCTCATTAAGCTGAATGATTTTCACTGTGTTTGTATCCCAAACGATGAACATGATTTCACTAAATAGAACATGTTCCCGTATCAACATCTTGAACAACATTCCAATCAACCAGTCAGATTTGAGGGATAGTTTTACAGTTAATGTCAAGTTTAGGTTTACAATAAGGGTTAGGTACGGTGGCCGAGAGAGCTCAACGCGCTGCAAATGAAGAAAACACATGCAAATAGAAAAAAACCCCCAGCAAATAAAGAAAACATTATCAGTTTGACAACACATGCAAATAGAGAAACGCGCTGCAAAAGTCCACAACACATGCAAATACAGAAACGTGCTGCAAATAGGCCTGCTCATAATGCACATACGATCAGAATGTTAAGATAAACAAAAAAACCTCACCTTTCAGGTGCACATCACTGAAGAGTAAACATTGAACAATCCCAGCCAGCGGTCCCAGACAGGTACATCACTTGTTGGTGTTCCCTTATAACATTTTCGTTGTGGTCTGTGCCAGTCCCAGCGCCAGGAAAATTTGGGGGGTATTATTTTGCGTTAAAAAATATTATTAATAAATTATTTGTAATAAATAATATTTTTTTTAATAATTTACTTGATTTTATGTCTCAAATCCCAGTCAATTATTCACTGCAGAAAGTGAAACTAAAAACTCAGCAATGAGAGCTCTACTTCAACATGTTCTGATAACACTATTTAACCTTAATTTATTTCTTAATATTTCTCATACGTATTGGAAAAAATGAGATGAGATGTAGGTGTTAAACAAGTAGGTTTTTTTTAAATGAGGAGTTGGCTAATCTTGTTACAGTGTGTAGGTTATGCGTGATGCGCTATAAATTATTGCGGGGCAAATTAAAATATTAATTTAATTCTAAAAGTAGCCTAATCATCATCATCATCATCATTCAGATCATCGCAGAAGGGGCTTGAGATCGTAGGGCCTGGTATGTGCTATTTACAGTGCGTTTCTCTATTTGCATGTGTTGTGAACATTTGCAACACGTTTCTCTATTTGCATGTGTTGTGGACTTTTGCAGTGCGTTTCTCTATTTGCATGTGTTGTGGACTTTTGCAGTGCGTTTCTCTATTTGCATGTGTTGTGAACTTTTGCATGTGTTGTGGACTTTTGCAGTGCGTTTCTCTATTTGCATGTGTTGTGGACTTTTGCAGCGCTTTTCTGTATTTGCATGTGTTGTGGACTTTTGTTGCGCGTATATTTGCATGTGCTGTGAACTTTTGCATGTGTTGTGGACTTTTGCAGTGCGTTTCTCTATTTGCATGTGTTGTGGACTTTTGCAGTGCGTATCTCTATTTGCATGTGTTGTGGACTTTTGCAGCGCATTTCTGTATTTGCATGTGCTGTGAACTTTTGCATGTGTTGTGGGCTTTTGCAGTGCGTTTCTCTATTTGCATGTGTTGTGAACTTTTGCAGTGCGTTTCTCTATTTGCATGTGTTGTGAACTTTTGCATGTGTTGTGGACTTTTGCAGTGCGTTTCTCTATTTGCATGTGTTGTGGACTTTTGCAGCGGATGTGTTGTCAAACTGATGAAGATGTTTTCTTTATTTGCTGGTGTTTTTTCTATTTGCATGTGTTTTCTTCATTTGCAGCGCCACCGTAGTTTGATGTAGAAGCACCTGTGTTATTCACCTATAATTTCCCTCTGATTTTAGAGAAGTTATGGTTAGGGTTAGGTATAGGGATAGGGTTAGGACTAGGACTATGTTTTTGGACAGGAATGTTGTTCCAGGATCAACAAAAGACAGTCAGTCTACTCTGTAGCCATCTTGAAAACACCACCAAGTAGGCTAACTGTTTCCAGTCATGGAACTAGGGCTCACTTTTTTGCTCACCAGCCACTCTGGCTAGTGGTTTTCCAAAGTTACTAGCCACCCAGCATTTTTACATCAATACTATGGCAGTTTTTCCCCATGTAGATATTTAATATTATCTCATAATTTGGCAGCAGGTATATTAGGCTGCTGTCACTTTAAGACCTGATGCACAGATCCATTATTCTGTAGCGCATGCATTTTCTTTCTCAGCTGTTTATGTTCACTTAAAACATAACTGACTGTTTACGTGAATACTAGCCAAGACCGACATTTTGACATTATTTTGTGTGTATGTGATTGTTTAAAGGGTTAGTTCACCCAAAAATGAAAATTCTGTCATTAATTAATTCTGTCATTCATTACTCACCCGTAAGACCTTCGTTCATCTTCAGAACACAAATTAAGATATTTTTGATAAAATCCGATGTCTCAGTGAGGCCTGCATTGAGAGCAAGTTAATTTAGACTTTCAAATGCCCAGAAAGCTACTAAAGACATATTTAAAACAGTTTGTGACTACAGTGGTTCAACCTTAATATTATACAGCGACGAGAGAACTTTCTGTGCACCAAAAATAACAAAACAGCGACTTTATTCAGTAATGTCTAGTAATGGGCGATTTCAAAACACTGCTTCATGAAGCTTCAAAGCTTTATGAATCTTGTTTCAAATCAGTGGTTCGAAGTGTGTATCAAACGATCTCAAACTGCCAAAGTCATCTGATTTCAGTAAACGAAGCTTTGTTACGTCATAAGTGTTTCGAAATTTCAATGGTTCACGTGACTATGGCAGTTTGATTCATGCTCCGAACCACTGATTCGAAACGAGTTTCGTAAAGCTTCAAAGCTTCATGAAGCAGTGTTTTGAAATCGCCCATCACTAGATATTGTTGAATAAAGTTATTTTGTTTTTTTAAAAAGTATGCTCATCGCTTCATAACATTAAGGTTAAACCACTGTAGTCAAGTCAAGTCAAATTTTATTTATATAGCACAAATTTAACACAACTGTAGTTGATCCAAAGTGCTTTACATTAAATCAGAAGTTAAAATAGAAAAGGAGGGGGGACATTTTTTTTCACATTTTTTATTTAAAAGTCAAATATCAAACAAATTGTATATACATACATAACATGGAACACCAACTACATAAAAACATTTTCCAGTGATGGAGAGGCCCTGATACACAAAGGTAGACTGTTCCAGAGCTTTGGAGCGGCTACAGAGAAAGCTCAATCACCTTTTGATTTGCAACGAGAACGAGGGACAGATAAAAGTAACTAATCACAAGATCTTAAAAGACCTAACAGCTGAGTATGGCTTAATAAGATCAGAAATATAATCCGGGGCCAAGTTGTGCAATGCTTTGTATGCAAAAAGAAGGATCTTAAAGTCGACTCAAAATTTTATGGGGAGCCAATGCATGAGCCAAGGACAGGGGAGATATGATCCCTTTTTCTAGTTCCTGTCAGCAATCTGGCTGCCGAGTTCTGAACCATCTGTAACCGAGACAGTGTAGATTGAGGTAGGGCAACATAAAGAGAGTTGCAGTAGTCCAATCGAGAAGAAATTAGTGCATGGATTACAATTTCAAGGTCTTTACTAGAAAGAAAGTTTTACTTTTGAAAAAAGCTACTCTTTACAACTGCATTTATGTGCTTGTCAAATTGGAAAAGAGGGTCAAAATAGACACCAAGATTTTTTGTTGTTGGTAGCAGCAGGACCCAGTAGAAGCACTTCAGTTTTATTTTCATTCAGTTGCAGTGAGTTATTTGTCGTCCAGGACTTGACTTCATTGAGACATGAGAAGAGATGATCTAATGAAAAGTCATTGCCTTGTTTGATTGGAAGATATAGGTGGAGGTCGTCAGCGTAACAATGATAATTTATGTTATATTTCTGGAATATTGAGCCTAAAGGGAGCATGTAGAGGGAGAATAAAAGAGGGCTCTGGATCCCTGTGGAACACCGCAATGAATAGGCACGGAGGATGAAGTGAATGACCCGATATTTACAGAAAAAGTCCTCCCCTTTAAGTATGAGGCGAACCACTGTAAAGCTAGGCCCTGGACTCCAACAACACACTGAAGACGTTTCAAAAGAATGTTGTGATCGATAGTGTCAAATGCGGCACTCAAATCTAAAAGAATCAAAATAGCAGAAGACCCAGAATCGATGGACAGCAAAATGTCATTCATGACCTTCAGCAATGCTGATTTGTTGCTATGCAATGCTCTAAAACCAAATTGAAATGGGTCTAGAATATTAAGAGTATCCAGGTATGAAGTAAACTGTAAAAGTGCAACTTTTTCAAAAGCCTTTGAAATGAAACAAAGTTTGGAGATAGGCCTGTAGTTTTTAACGCACGGTAGGGTCAAGATGAGGTCCTTTCAATAGAGGCTGTACGATAGCATGTTTAAAAATTTCTGGAAATACCCTGTTTATTAAAGAGCTATTTATTATAGTTAAGAGGGTAGGGCTGATTGTATCTAAAACCTCTCTAAACAGATGACCAGGCAAAACATCTGATTGACAGAATGTAAGTTTCATCTGAGAAATTATTTTGAGTAATTGAGATGAAGAGACTGGTTGAAAGTTTGTAAAGCTACTGGATGGAAGGACCAATTGAGAGTGGTCTATGTCAGATGGAGGGAGGTGTGATCTAATATCCTGTATTTTCTGAACGAAAAATTCTGAAAATTGTGTGCACGTCTCAAGATTGACAACAGGAACTGAAAAAGCAACCGGGTTAAGAACCAAATCTATGGTTTTAAAGAATACTGTTGGCATATTTGCATTTTTTGCAATCATGTTTGAGAAATATTTTGATTTTGCCTCAAACAGATTTCTGATAGGCAACTAAGCAGTCTTTTAAAATTTGGTAGGAGGCCATCCTTTTTCCACCTACGCTCAGCCCTTCTGCACTCTTGTCTGAGAGTGCGATTAGATGTGTTTAACCAGGGCTGAGGACTAGATCTAGCCTTACTCTTTTTACGTTTAATTGGAGCATTTCATTTAATGAATGAATCTAACTGTATTCAGAGCAGTACAACAGGCGGAGTTGAAGATTTCAACCAGTTGTTCAGGATCCATACAGGTTGATAAAGAGACAGTAGAGTTTGAGAGGAACTTGGAATAAGACTCAGAGAATTCAAAAGCAGTGGTAGCATGAAAGGCACAAGAATAATGTACAGGCAGAGAACATATGGAATAACAGGCTCAAACACTACAGGGAAATAATCGGAAATGCCAGCATCAAATACTTCAGAGATGTGCACAGAAAAACCACGAGTGAAAACAAGATCCAGTGTACGGCCTAAAGAGTGTGTAGGGCTAGAGACTGACTGTACAAAACTGAGTGAGTCCATAAGGCTTATAACATTTTTAACCATAGGTTTCGATGGGCAGCAGACATGAATGTTGAAATCGCTCAAGACCATCAGCCTGTCATAGCGAGACACTTGATTGGACAGAAAACTCATGAATAAAGGTTGTATACTTTAGGAGGTCTATATACCAATACAGAGTATGGGGCCATTTAGATCAGTTTTTAAGAGCTGTGCCTCAAAGCTAGAGAAGGCGTCTACAGGCAAAAGTCTGCATTTGAATGAGTTTCTAAAAATCGTGGCTAAGCCACCACCATGTCCACTTGGCCTAGGAGTGCTGTAGAAAGAACAGTCAGAAGGGGATAGTTCACCAAGAGATGACAGTTCACCATTCTTTAACCATGTTTCAGTCACAAATAAAAAATCCAAGGCATGAGAGGTAAAAAGTCATTTAAAATGAAAGTTTTATTAAACAATGACCTAGCATTCACTAGAGCCATTTTAACTGTCGTTGAGGATGAGGTAATGCCTGGCAGAGCACCTGGTAAAACATATTTCGGATGACGGAGATTCACAAAATGTACGTTCCCATCCTCATGACGTGTAGTACATCCATCAGCTGAAGTTGTAGAAGCGTTTTTTATACACTGTTTGCGATGAGAACCCAGATGTACGTAGCGAGGCTGGCGAGCAATTCCAAGAGCAACAGAGTGATTGTAGAGACTGACTGGCAGTTGTAACCGGACTTTGGGGTTTAGATGATGCAGATCCAGAGATGAATAAAAAAGCATATTAGAATTACACAAGCCAGAAGGCAATAAAAAGACCTGGGACACTGCACAAAAATCAATAAAAGCATATAAAAAACCCATGACGAGCATCAGAAGGTAAAACATCCTAGCCGCGTATACTCAGCCAGCTTTTAAAACCATGTTAGCCAGCACACCAAACAACTAAGCCACTTCACAATGCAAGTATGTGGAAAAGGCAGCCCTTTCTAAGACCACCTTCGCCAAACTAGTGTACAACCGACAACCTGAAAGAAAGTGTTAACGTACTCACGGAAGACAGGAAAACGCCCCGTTGCATGGTGGCGAGAGCTAGCATTTGGCAGGTGATACAGCATGACTAAAAGGATTATCCAAGTCCGTTTGTAGGTTGTTGTTGTTTTGCACAAAACAAAAAGAAACTCAGAAAAACTCACTCAAAGAACAAAGTCCAGAGCTCGGAGAGTGTACGGGAAAGCAGCGGCAGTCAGACACGCCAGCGTTCACTCAACCGGAAACCAGCCATGTGACTGTTGTCACATGAACTGTTTTAAATATGTCTTTAGTACCTTTCTGGGCATTTGAAAAGTTAACTAGCTCTCAGTGGAGGCCTCACGAGCCATGGTTTTTATCCAAAATATCTTAATTTGTGTTCCGAAGATGAACAAAGGTCTTACGGGTGTGGAATGACATGAAGGTGTGTAATTAATGACAGAATTTTTTATTATTTTTGGGTGAACTAACGAAAAATAACTCAATTTAGTACTGAGAGGCAGCTTTATGTGGGCGCACTTTGGAATCGTTTCAGATATATCATTGATATGTATCGAAAAATCGATTTCTTTTTTTTTTGACAACACTATTGAACACTATTGAGATATCTTTTTAAAAGACTACAATTGAAAATGTATATATTATACAGTACTGTGCAAAAGTCTTAGGCCACCACCAGCTTTGTTGTTTTATAAATGTTTTAATGTACTGCATACAAATGTCCTGTATTTTCTGGTTATATTCTAATAAAGAAATAATTATATATGGTCATTATACCATTGCTAAAACAACATCTAATGGTGGCCTAAGACTTATGCACAGTACTGTATATATAAAATTCAACCCGTAAAAGTAGCTAGGAGTGACTTTGTGCTGAAATTCACCCACATTTGGCAATGTCAAGCTCTGCATGCAACTATACATTTCCAATCTAATTGAATAAGGAAACATTTACGTTCTAGTTATAGGCTACTGTTCAGAGTTATAGCATACTTTGATATTCCACACCCTTTTCCCCCCATCATAATAACTACAGATATGTAGTTACACATAACAAATTCTTCTCTGCAAAGTGCCATCTGCCTGATTATGCACAGTGCCTCTGCCTTGACCTTTGTGTAAACAATAAAAAACCCTTTCAGCTTCGTTCTGAAGAACAGCGTTAAGAGAAATCCCTGAGAAAAGAACCCGTCGTCAGAGAAAAAAGAGCTGGCTAGGAGCCTCTGTCATTCTGAACTGAACCCAATGTCGTTTTTTCTGTGTTGAGCTGAAATGATTGGCAGCATTCATGAAATTCAGATGTTAGAGATATCTTCTTCTAATTAATGCAAATGGTGGCCCGGGCTTTGTTCAGTGGCCGGACAGAAATTTAAACGGACTGCGTAAAGCTGTAAACAGCCTCCCGAGGGATCTCATTATGAACTATATGAAGAGGTCAATGCACACCCCGTCGCCTCCATGCATGTTAATATTGTAACATGCTTGCAGGTGCTGAGTGGTTGATTATGTAGTGGGGTGATTTCCATTATTACACTGACTCCAAAAACAGGCTGCATGCTCACGACTAAATTTACTGGGGTAATCAGTGCGGTTAGCTGTGTGTTTGTGAATAATAATGGAGTAGCTGTTTGATGCTAACCAGCGTGATTCTGCTTTGGTGTATGTGCCTGCGTTCCCCATCAGCAAATCTGACCAGCATGCTTATCTTACACATGCACACACATATGGTGTCCACTTTTACTGTCAATCACAGCTCCGTCTGATTATATCGTTCAGCTTATATTTTGTGGTTGGATGGATCCAATAGAGCACAGGAGGCAGTGGAGGTGGTCCACAACTCGTTCTGCTAAACCTAGCTGATCAGAAACCTCATGTGGTAATCAATAAAAGTTCATTTTCTCTGACCTTTAGACCTGATAATGAGGCAGTTATTTGTGTGCTAATAGTGTTAAGTGATGTAAACCAGCTGTAGTGGAATATTTCGCTCAATTCCTACATTTTATAATACTTTTTTTCAGTTTTATAAAAATGCAATTCATTCACAAAATGAGTTAAATACATTTGAATGACTTTAATATAGCTATAATATATATGTATATGTATATATATAAAATATTATTTTTTGCAGGTCAAAAGGAGTAAACCTAATAATGCTTCTTGATAGTCATGACTCAAAAATTAATGATATTTGTAAACAAAACAAAACAATTAGTCAACATTAATCATGTCAAGTGTTCAAAGTGAATGGAAAGTATTAGCATTTTAAAGCTACATGATGGTTATACCACCCTCAAATCTTTGGAGTCAAAAGAGTTTGCAGACATGGTATAAACTTGATAATGTTAAAATAAACATGAATGTTAAGATTACATTTCTAAAACGTGGCACATTCTCTTTTTATCATCTTTTCGTTTGTGCCTTATTTGAACCTATATTGATATTTTCCATTTAATGAAAGTTCATAAAATCCAGCGATACAGTGTAAGAATATATCAAATATGATATGCAGAGTGTGGACCACTGGAGGGCACTGTGGTTCTGTCAAGTCAACCTGGATATCTTGATATCTTCAATGAAGAGACTCGCGTGTACACTGAAGGAAGACACAACTTCGGAAACATACGGTTTAAAAAGTTTGCTTTTAAATCACAGATGTAATTTCAACAGCATACGTGTGTACGAGATGGCTTACAGACGGCGGCGGTCTGTGTTAAATGCTTCGGTTCCCGAGAGATGTCAAAGATGCAAATGCAGAAATCAGGTAAAATCATCTAATGACACTGAACATTCCCTGGAGAGACTTTTTAGTGTATTTTGGGCACGGGAGTAGGAATGATCTAAGTAGTGGGGGACTCCAGGGGAGCACATGTATTTGAAAGCCCTTTTATCACATTATGGTAGAACAAATACCCCCTGAGATGTTCCTTTTTATAACAGTTACACACTCGGATGTAAGTACTTTATTTGAATATTCGTACACTCCTTGACGTAGAAAGAGGCAATGGACGTTGGGCCTAGTGACGTTAGTTTAAAGGCCAGTCAGTTCACCTAGTGGCTCTGATTTCTAAACCATAATATTGTTTCTTTCATGAACGGATATGTGTTTTTGAAATATAATTTTATAAGAACAAATCGTTCTCTCTCTCTCTTTTTGTTGGTATTGAAATTTTCCTCTTTTAAAGCTCGTGACTGATTGCCTTCAAAGACTGACTATAGCACGAGCCAATAGTATTCGAGGGCGGGCTGTGAATGAGCATTTTATTGGTTGTACACAGTGTTGGGTGTAACGCGTTACTGTAATTAAATCACGTATCCACTGAAAAAGTAAAGTAAGCATTACTGTTCATTTTAGGTCATTTATTTACATTTAGCCTACTTATAATGTACTTGCGTTACATTCTGTAAATTAGTTAAACTGTTCTGTATAAATCAATATTGAATTTAAAATCTAAATTTGAGGTCTAAAGATAATTTGACGTCTCTTTAAAATCGTTAGCTGTAACGTTAGTGGACTTGCGCGTGAGCTCGCAACTTCGCCGCAGTTGGCTGTTTTGTCGCTGTCTGAAGATGCCAACAGAAGCGAGTGGCTGTTTTGCAGAATATAAATATTCCAATTACTTCACTTTTTTAACACAGGTAGGCAAGAACATTACGGTAAAATGTAAGCTATGTCCTATGGAGAAAGAAAAAAAACTACTGAGGAACGGTCTTCAGTCAGTGCGCTCTCAGCGCACACACATAACCGGGTCTCGCGAGTGTCAGATTTTCGCGGTTTATTACACATAAACGTTCAAATACACAGTTATGTCAAAATGCCCGTTTTGGCGTATATCTGCGTTGGTTATGTTGTGAATGTGAAACAGCATATTGTCTCCGTCCATTAGGTCTTAGTGACAGCAGCCTTTAAAACATGCTACGGTCTACTATTGGTCTGTATTATATGATAATCAAACAGCAAAAGAAACGGTTTAATAAGGATTAATCTATGTTTAATTATGACTATGCAGAGTTATTTTATATTTGATTATTCAATTTCTGTGGTATTTGTACTTACTACTATTAGACAGGCTACCTGAAAAAATAAATAGCATTGTTTTATTTGTATCTTTAAATATTTTTACCTTGGTATCGAGTATTGTGCACTTTTGGTGGTAGGCTACCTGTACCGAATACTAGATTTTTGGTATCATGACACCTCTATTTGTTACTAAAAAAATTTAAGTATTATAGTATGTTTTAATAAAGCTTAAATGTTTTAAAAAGCTATAAAAGGCTAAACTATTCCATGTTTGACTATTCCATGTTTAAATTATTAAAAGAGTTTCCTTTCTATTGTCTATGCGGTCAAGGTTAGGGATTTTAAGAAGTAATTAGTTGAATTACTTATTGAGTAATTAAATTAGTTTTCAGACAGACTAATTAGAAAAGTATTTTAAATACAACATTGATTATGTAATTAGAATTTATTACTTTTTTTAAGTAACTTAACTTGTCAGTTATGAATCGGTTGAATGAATGATTCAGTGATTCATTTATAATACAAAGGGCATTTATTTTGTATTGAAAGAGAAAAAGCCTCAAAAAGAATCAGTATATGAACGAATCTCTTTTGGTGAATTGGTTTAAAAGATTTCACTCTGAAATTAATCAAAATAATATTTACCACAACTGAACCATGTGTTGCCAACCTTTTTCAAACGAGGAACTCTCCACCCCAGTGGTTCTCAACCTGCGGCCGGTCACGAATGCAAATGCAGCCCGTGATATGCCGACCACAATTAAAAAAAAAAAATTATAATTTTACACTTTATTTTTTAAATTAAAATGGACAAAACAAATATAAATGTGAGCTATAATGTTTTGTTTAATTTTCATATAAAATAATTTTGGTTGTTTTTAGACATGCTCAGACCTAGCCTACTGACGCAATTACGCAGTTAAGGAACACAAGCGCGCGCTTTGGCAGAATTCTAACAGTAGCCATTATTTTTTTGGTAAATTTAGGGATCAAAATTGTCAAATTTGTTATTAGATGAGAAACGAAATGAGGAACATACAATGCAAAACAAGAAGAGTCGTAGCATCAGCAGCAAAGGTAAGAAGAATGGAAGAATCAGTTTGCTGTTAATGAGCGAGATGGGCAGCCTTCCTGTTTGCTCTGTAGTAAAGTACTTGGCATATGCAAAACCTACAATTTCAAAAGACAAGTGAGTTGTGAATTCGATGTGTTTGTTGTTTGTATTTTAAATCAATAAAAATAACCGCATCAGCGCACTGCGGCTGGAATGAGGCCAACTCGGAATAAATGTTTGAACATTTATTGCATATATAGACATTTCTGTCCTATATCTGCCTATATATCTGTCTATAGATCCCCCGGTTGATGAAAAAACTGAATTAAGGAAGCTGAATTAAGAGTACAGTATGTCAATCAATCATTCTCGACAGAAGAACATTGATTTAATGTCCATCTGTTAAAAATTGATTGTAGAGATCATTTGGAAAGAGCATGCTTAAAACACATTCCAGTCAGTGCCGATGCCATATTTTTTTATGTGATGTGACAGACAGAAGTACAGTCTGTTCAGTGTTGTTCCAATGCGAACCTGACAAACTTTAAATATATGTCTTTCCTGTCGACAAAACACATTATTTTAAATGTGTCAAATTGATGCTTAATCAGATGAAAGTCTGTTAATTTTTTTTGGCTCTAATGAATTATAATTGCATACAAGCACACTTTTATGCTTCTTTTTTAAATATTTCCGTTAGAATGATGTCACACAATGCTAAAATGCCTACATATCTAATCTTATTCAAAGCTGAGATGAGACTGTGTAAGAATGGATGGATGAGTCTGTTATGCCATGTGTGTCTCCATCTGTTTTCATGTGTGTGTGACAGAGACAGAATTCATTTTTTGACATTTATATGTGTGTATGAGGGACAAACAAAAATAGCAAGTGTCAGAGAGAGTGGCAATATACTCATGTTGTCATGTGTTTCTTTCAGACAGAGCCCATCTGCACCAAGGCATTGTCTTCATTGTCCGGTAAAGATGAGTTCTCGGCTGCTTGCTGTGTCATGGCATTTCAGTACCATCAGAAAATCATTACAGATCAGAGAGGAACAGGAAGACAGACATGTTAGATGGACTGTAAGATGTGCATTATGTCACGAAGGTAATATCTACAAAATTTTCTTGCATTACAAACAATTGGATGGAACATAATGGACATTTATAGGTGCATTAATCCCCATACACTGCTGCTAGAGATGCCTATCCCACCCCAGATTCATCTGATTGGTTCATTGTTGTACAACCAATATTGAGCCACAGTTTCCATTTGATTTTTACCTGACCCTGCATCTTAAATTCCGCAAAATACAGCAAGATTTACAGGATTTTAACCTTGCGGTGATATGATGATGGTCCTTCAGATTCTGTAACTATTTCAAAATTGCTTATGCTTCATATTAGCGGTCATTTAATGGCTGTTTAAATAAGAACTACCAATTTCGATCACTGGAAATTTGGGTTGCACTAAAATTTTTATGGGTTACTGCACATTCACAATACAAGAACCAGCCAAAAGGAGCACAAGAACCAGCCAAAAGGAGCACTAATATTCGCAGGTAAGTCTTTAAAGGCACACTATGTAAATATTCACCACTAGAGGTTTCTTATTCAAAACAAAGGTGTAGCTTTATGACGCCTTGATTTCCCGGAATCTTGAGAGGTGTTGTCTTCATGTCTACAGCCAGTGGAAAAGAATCGGGACAGGACTCGGGCAGTAACCATGTTCATGGATGAGATTATTAACGTTAATAATCGTATGAAGCAGAGCAGGGCCGAGTGCTGCGGGTGCAGAGACAAGGCCGCTGGAGCGATTGCTAATGAGAGACGAGCGCAACACACATCTCGAGAGCAGCAGAACTTTAATTATGCCACATTTGTGTGTTAAAATTTGTTATGCTACTCTGCATTCACTCGGCAACTGCTATGAGACACTTAATGCACACTACAGTAAGCTAGGTTGATATTAGTCATGGTAAAACATGGTATTTGCTGTAAATCAAGAAAACGTGATTTACTGTGTTGAGCTATTTAATACGATTAGCTTTTTGTTGATGAATGTCTCCAAACAGTTGCTCACCTGTCTAATAAAACACATAATATTAAAGCGTCTTTGGTGTTTCCATGGTTTCTACAAAATAAAACCGGAAATCGAAGGGTAACGCGGGCATGATATCATTGATAGGTGACGGACGGACACGATCCGTGTCCTCATTAAAATTGCTTATTTCTCTGGTTTTAAACATTCTTGGAAACATTTGGGATAATGTAACTACACAAGTCAACAAAATATATAACATTGTTCTATTTTTTTTTTTTTCCAAAAATCTTACATATTGTGCCTTTAATGTAAAACGCTGTTTGTTCTGATTTTCGATGATTACGTGGCGGTTCTGAACCTACAAATCCGTGAGTTCTTGCTGATGGAACTCTTAAAGTTTCAGTATGTGGCCCTTTGGCCTGCCGGTGTTTTGAACATACAACACCTCCTCTCCCCTGCACTATAATTTGTTTAGATGTTGATTTATGAACTAATTGCCTATAATTGCTGCTTAGCACCACTATTAATCCATGATGTGTGGTTCCAGGAGCACATTAGCCTGGATTTGTATAATGAAGTAATTAGTTCAATTATAGAAGAAATAAAAGGAAAGAAAAAGGATGAGGACGAGGAAGGGGCATGTTTTTAGAAGAAGAGAAGCACTTAAATGATAAGAGAGACGATCCCAGTGTGTGCAAGAGATACTTTTCTTGTGTGTGAGCTCATTTCCTGCTGCATTGCTCATCTTAGTGAATTAGTTCCTTCTGTACTCCATTCCAAACCTTTCAGCGCTCTCTCCCGTGTGTTTTCATTGCCATACTTGCCCAGTCTATCCTGTCTCTCTGAGGTTGACGTACAGACTGCATTGTCTGCAGGCATTGTCATTGTTATTAGCCTTGTGGATTGCTTCAGGGGGTATGTGCAAGCTCAGGGGAGAAGGAGCCAGGCTGGATAATTAGTTTTTTCTCAATGCCAGACGAGCGCACCACCACTGTCGTGGACTGGAAACAGGAAGTGCTTAGATTGTCAAGGCAACAGCAGCCAGGCTGCATTCCAGCGCAGCCTCCCCTACACACCATCAAATCACTGACAGGACAATGGCAGCGGTCTCGATGGAGGTAACAGATTGCTGTCATTATGTTCTGTCAGGTGCTTTATTGCAGAAATGTCTTTATGAGAAGCAGTGGGAACTGTCTGCGCTGAAGGTGTCGACATGTGCGGCTGTCTAACTATAGTTTAAATAGCACACTAGATGAGATAACAGCCAATAAGTAGGCACTTTGAGAAGTAGCGTGGGTCATAATCAGCCATCAAAGGCACATTTAATAATGAATTTCATACTGACGAACATGGCTTCATTATTGTCCTGAACATTCATTATTCGGTCTGCGTGTGTCCTCTGGGTGACGTATCTCTGATGTTACAACTCTGAGGAGGGGACAGCAAAAGGGTTGATGCTCAGACCTGGATTTGGTTCTGTTGCCATGGGATACATATATGCTAATAAGCAAGATGGCCACGCTCATGAGTAGTGCGCTGGCAAATCCAAGCAGGAGGCCGTAAAGTAGAGGCCATGCTCTGTCTAGCAGATGGTGTTGATAAGGTGGCACTGGTTGCCTTTTCACCACCAAGTCCACATCTTTCCAAGTGAACCCTCTGCCTGTTAAGCAGTCAGTGACAAGAGTTGTTAGCATGAGTCATTGCTTTTCAGATAAGTTAAAGATTTAAATTGAATTATTAAAATGAAATATTTTATTATTTTTTTATTGAAATATTTATTATTTAATAATGAAATTTTATTATTAAATAAAAGAGTGAAATAGATACTATTTATCATCAAATGTTAAGTTTTCTTTGGTTAAAAGAAACAAATAACACACACACACACACACATATACAGTGGGTACGGAAAGTATTCAGACCCCCC
The DNA here is from genome assembly GCA_037101425.1 of Elopichthys bambusa. Lineage (NCBI taxonomy): Eukaryota > Metazoa > Chordata > Actinopteri > Cypriniformes > Xenocyprididae > Elopichthys > Elopichthys bambusa. Next base: position 7,927,956 of record CM074451.1, read on the forward strand.
TTAAATTTTTCACTCTTTGTTATATTGCAGCCATTTGCTAAAATCATTTAAGTTCATTTTTTTTCCTCATTAATGTATACACAGCACCCCATATTGACAGAAAAACACAGAATTGTTGACATTTTTGCAGATTTATTAAAAAAAGAAAAACTGAAATATCACATGGTCCTAAGTATTCAGACCCTTTGCTCAGTATTTAGTAGAAGCACCCTTTTAACCCTTCTAATACAGCCATGAATCTTTTTGGAAAAGATGCAACAAGTTTTTCACACCTGGATTTGGGGATCCTCTGCCATTCCTCGTTGCAGATCCTCTCTAGTTCTGTCAGGTTGGATGGTAAATGTTGGTGGACAGCCATTTTTAGGTCTCTCCAGAGATGCTCAATTGGGTTTAAGTCAGGGCTCTGGCTGGGCCATTCAAAAACAGTCACAGAGTTGTTGTGAAGCCACTCCTTGTTATTTTAGCTGTGTGCTTAGGGTCATTGTCTTGTTGGAAGGTAAACCTTCGGCCCAGTCTGAGGTTCTGAGCACTCTGGAGAAAGTTTTCGTCCAGGATATCCCTGTACTTGGCCGCATTCATCTTTCCCTCGATTGTAACCAGTCGTCCTGTCCCTGCAGCTGAAAAACACCCCCACAGCATGATGCTGCCACCACCATGCTTCACTGTTGGGACTGTATTGGACAGGTGATGAGCAGTGCCTGGTTTTCTCCACACATACTGCTTAGAATTAAGGCCAAAAAGTTCTATCTTGGTCTCATCAGACCAGAGAATCTTATTTCTCACCGTCTTGGAGTCCTTCAGGTGTTTTTTAGCAAACTCCATGCGGGCTTTCATGTGTCTTGCACTGAGGAGAGGTTTCCGTCAGGCCACTCTGCCATAAAGCCCCGACTGGTGGAGGGCTGCAGTGATGGTTGACTTTCTACAACTTTCTCCCATCTCCCGACTGAATCTCTGGAGCTCAGCCACAGTAATCTTTGGGTTCTTCTTTACCTCTCTCACCAAGGCTCTTCTCCCCCGATAGCTCAGTTTGGCCAGACGGCCAGCTCTAGGAAGGATTCTGGTCATCCCAAACGTCTTCCATTTAAGGATTATGGAGGCCACTGTGCTCTTAGGAACCTTAAGTGCAGCAGAAATTTTTTTGTAACCTTGGCCAGATCTGTGCCTTGCCACAATTCTGTCTCTGAGCTCTTCAGGCAGTTCCTTTGACCTCATGATTCTCATTTGCTCTGACATGCACTGTGAGCTGTAAGGTCTTATATAGACAGGTGTGTGGCTTTCCTAATCAAGTCCAATCAGTATAATCAAACACAGCTGGCCTCAAATAAAGGTATAGAACCATATCAAGGATGATCAAAAGAAATGAACAGCACCTGAGTTAAATATATGAGTGTCACAGCAAAGGGTCTGAATACTTAGGACCATGTGATATTTCAGTTTTTCTTTTTTTAATAAATCTGCAAAAATGTCAACAATTCTGTGTTTTTCTGTCAATATGGGGTGCTGTGTGTACATTAATGAGGAAAAAAATGAACTTAAATGATTTTAGCAAATGGCTGCAATATAACAATGAGTGAAAAATTTAAGGGGGTCTGAATACTTTCCGTACCCACTGTATAATAAATATATATGTTTTTTCAATAATAATGGTGGGGCTAGAAACAGCATTTACTGAAACTAAGCAGTCACAATTGTTTGTTCTGAGATCCTCAGGTTTTTGACGCCTGAGACTCAAAATATCAACACATGACTGCCAATGTTTATTTGTCAACAACACCAGTCGTGGCCTAACCTGGCTTGTAACCAGAATGTTGCGGGTTTGATTCTCAATACCTGCAGGAAATGACTGAGGTGCACTTGAGCAAGGCACCTAACCCCCAATCGCTCCCCAGTCGCTGCTCCGGGTGTTTGTGTTAACGGTTTGTAGTGTTCAAGAGCTTGGCTCCTTCTAGACCAGGGGTGTCCAAACCTGCTCCTGCAGAGTTTAAGTGTCCAGAGTCCTGCTGGGTAGCATCTATTATGCCTAGTAAGACCTTGATTAGCTTGTTCAGGTGTGTTTAATTGGGGTTGGATCTAAACTCTGCAGGACAGTGGCCCTCCAGTAGCATTATTGGACACCCCTGTTCTAGACTAACATTATAAGAGGTTAAAAAATTAAACTTGTATAATATTACTCCTTTAAAATGTACTTGCATAATACAGTTTTTAATGGTTTAGAAATAGAGACCCAAGAATACCACTCAAATGATTTAAAACACATAAGTCTTTCTATAATTTGTAAGTCTGCTGAAGCATCTCACCCTGTTTTGCAGAGTACTGTAGCACCTCCTCATGGTCCCCATGATCATCATGATCTTCTGGTTCATGGTTCTCCAGATGGGTGGCCATTTGGCTAACAAGTTCATGGTAGCCTTCCACATATCTCTGTATAGCAAGAATTTTGTCCTGGTTGATGTTCTTACCCACCTCTGTTAGATAAAAAGCGCATACATTACTTCTAGTCCAGTTGTGACCACTGCATTGTCTTTACTCATATGGTTTTAACATGAATTCACTTCATTACTTGATGACAATAATGCTGGAGGCAGCTCTAGCAGCTGTTTATTTGTGACATTCATTTCATATTTGTACAAGACACAAGCAATTCTTGCAGCACATTAAGAAATCAAACACAGAGTAATGGTCTCCATGAACGCCTTGAAATGAGATTAACTAAGTGTGCAGGGCCCAATAAATGTACCAAGTATAATGAAGCAAGAACAACTGAAGAAGACACACATGCCAGAACATAAGTATGCAATTTATCCAAGGTGCTGTCGCTGAGTGGCTACTCCTCATCATAGCCCATTTACAGGCCGGCAATTAAAGCACTTGTAATTGCCGCATTGTGCGTTTCCCGTACGCATCAGTTTCTGCGTTTGCAGAGGAATCATTTTTATTTTCTGCAATGCACCGCTTTGATTGAAGGATGTTCTTGGGCTGTCGAGCCTGTCATTTCCCCCCCTCTTCTTCTCTGTTTATCCCTTTTTCCCTTTAACGGAGATGATGAAAGGAACAGATGGCGTGTAGTGAATCTGGTGTCAGCTCCAGCGAGCCTGCTGTCATATCGTTTGCACCTTCTCATATCCGATGCCATTCGGCTGTGGAGTCGCCTGTATGCCGGACCACAATCACTGCTAGAGGAGTGACAGGGTGCAAAGTGCGTTCCATCAGAAATGTATAAAAATAACATTATGCATTCTGCTGAGTTTCATCTTTGGGGTTGTGTAAGATGAAATACTGTGAATTAGCTTGGTGCTCGTTGCATCAGTAGTGTGCAAAAACAAAAGAAAAGGTGATGTTTTTTTTTATTTCCTTTCAAACTTTATTGTTGGCAAATGAATATCATGTTAGCTGTGTTTTATAGGGTTCTTTAAAGGTGAAGTATGTAGCTTTAGCATGTTAAAATTAGGGTGGTCAATCATGAGGTTATACCCTGTTTTTATAGCATCAAATAACTAACTAAAACCAAAAACAAACACTTGAACATACAGTACATCAGTGTAACAGAGGCCAGCTTGTAAGAGCGAGTAAACCTCACTCCCCTGGCCTCAGGAGGCACGTTAGAGGCTGCGGTCTTTAGCGTCCTTGCTAGTGTGCTCACCTCCCATGCCGGAAACGCTGGTTTGAATACCGCTCGGAGTGTTGCCAATAAAGTCGGAGGGTTAGATTGGTGCCATGACCTGGATGGGAGTGAGGTTTAGAGGGCTGAGTGTAACGACTCAAACGCTGTGTGAGTAAAACTCACTCCCCTGGCCTTAAGAGGTGCGCTAGCGACAGACACTAGAGGCTGCGGCCTTTAGCATCCTTGCTAGTGTGCCCGCCTCCCATGCCTGAAACGCCGGTTTGAATTCCACTTGGAGTGGTACTAGTAGAACCGGAGGGTTACATTGGTGCCGTGACCCGGATGGGAGTGAAGTTTAGAGGGCTGAGTGTAACAACTCAAACGCTGTGTGAGTAAACCTCACTCCACTCGCCTCAAGAGGTGCACCAGTGACTGATGCTAGAGGCTGTGCCATTTAGCATCCTTGCTAGTGCACCCACCTCCCATGCCTGAAACGGCAGTTCGGATTCCAAATTTGGAGCGGTGCAAGTACAACCAGTGGAGTTACATTATACATTATTACTTTATTATATGTAATAAGAACTACCTAAAATGACAGAAACCATCTTTGGAAAAAAAAAAAAATTGCAGTTATTTTTTTAGTTCGGCTTGCACTCCATACGATTAAATGGAGAAGGTGGTCTTATGACCTATACTGCAGCCAGTCACCAGGGGGCGATAAGTGTTTTGGCTTCACTTTTCAGGAAGTGTGTGGTGCACTTGGTTAGAGGACAGCAAAGGTAATCTAAATTATATAAAATAAATAAAAATAGAGGAAATGAGCATGCACAATTAAATATCCAATGTCTGATAAATTCAAACATAAATTTTCAAATATACTGATAAATTAAAGAATCTCTAATATTAATCAATAACCTTTATGGTAGCAATATGGTGTGCATCTCTCTCAATACAAACAAAGTATTGTAGTTTAATTTGACTGTTCACTGAGTGTGGTGGTGCAGTGCATGTATGTGCATGTGTTGTTATGTGCAGCTGACCTATGGCAATGTCAGTCCTGCCGATCTGTTGCAGTGCATGAGACAGCCTGTCGTAGTATATCTGCTTGCCGTGAATCTGCAGCCAGTCCTTAAGTGCTGAGCGACAGGGGGGCTTCTGGTCTAACAATCACATACACATGCACAATATCAAACGTGCTCCAGACAGGCAGAGGGAAAGCAGCCAGCAATAAAAGCAACAGCTTCAGTTGTTCAGGCAATTAAACAATTCAATCATGTCCCACTACCTCGATAGATTTCATTTCTGTTGAAAAAGGATTATTTCAACAATTTGTCTGGTTGAAATGTCTCTCAAGTGGACCACTCAACAGCAGACTGATGTGTGCAGTGGAGATAAACAAATACATTTGGCTGCTCATGACCTCTTCATTTACTGCAGGATGTGTCATGTAACACATCACACTGCTTGGTTTCATTAGCATAAAACAGATAAGTATCAATTTATTAGAGCTGATTTAAACTATTTAAAGCAGCCACGCTTGTGTCTATTATGCTTGCCTGCGTTTCTGCGTGTTCTTGACCGCAGTAACTGGTTCCTTTCTGCAGACAGTCTGTCCAAGTGTTGGAAGATGTTCTCCTCGGGCTGAGACATGGCAGAAATGAGCTCCTTACACTCATGATATGTCAGTAGCTCCACCAGACGCTCCAGCTGGTGAGGTCCAATGTCCTCTGCCACTGTGGCAGAAGAGGAAAAATCAGCAGACACATTTCAGTATGTTGAAATGCCCCCCACTTAAAATGTTAGTCAAGGTTATTTGCACTAGAATGTTCAAATCTTGTAAATTACCTCTTTTGTTATTGACTAAGCGTTTTGTGTGTGAAATGAGTAACCACGCTTTCACCATGTTTTTGATATGTAAATGTGCATGGCCATATACTAATGTACACTTGGTTGTGAATCTGAATGGGTGGTCTTTTTGAAATGTTAGATGTACAGTACTGATCAGAACTTTGGGGTCAGTAAGATGTTTTTAATGTTTTTTAAAAGCAGTCTTTTATGCTCACCAAAGCTGCGTTTATTTGCACACTGCACAAAACACGTTCGTTCTTTCAATTAGCTAAATGGATTGCAACTGAATGAAATTTAATGCATTTTAAGTGTTTATTTTTTAACTTTCCATACTAATAACATGACATTTATGATGACTTTTATATGTCCTCCATTTACTTATTTTCCTATTTGTTTCTTATTTGCCCTCCAATTTCTTATTAACTTTTTATTCAAAGGATCAGTAAATGTCTTGAGGTGCAGTGCAATAGTAATTTGTCACGAAACCATCTCTCACCTCTCTCTCTCTCTCTTAACACACATACACACACACGTATACATATACATTTGTGCCTGTACCATTCTAGGTGTACCTGTATCACACTTGACAGTCTGTTATGATGGCAGCTGATACCATCCTTTGAGGAATGTATAGAACAGCTGTGAATATCATGGGAGAGGCAGACGCGTGACATTGTGTGGAAGAGGTGTAATCAATTAATGCGGATGTGTGATATGAGATGCATTTCCTTCTCTATCACTGTCACCTTCAGTGAATAAGCTATCCTCTCATGTCAGTACCGCACAGCAGGTGGATCAGTCACGCAGAACTTTGTGTGTATTTGTTATTTGCATCTGCTGTAAGCCATCTCGACTCACCTGTATCATCGGCAACACTTGGGCTGAAGAAAAGGAGGAGGAAGAAGCTGAGCACCAATACTTGCATTGTAACTGAAATCTTCGAGATGGCAGTTACATCTATGGGTCTGTCTTTATTTTCAAATCGTCCGGAATCATGATTCATCGTGTGTGGAATTTGAAACTAAACAGTCTGTTCTGTTCTCTGGACAAATGGCTCTTTTTGGCCGGTTTCTGCTGAAGGAACAGCCAGTGCTGGAGGCTGCGATCACCATGGCCTGAAATAGTCAAGGTCCTCGGCAAGGACGCCTTCCATTTCTCCTTATCCTCTTTCACTTTGTTTCTTCTCCTTGAGGATTTAAAGGAATAAACACCATGATTGTGAATTTAGCACAAAGCAATATTTGTTTGCCATTAATATTTGCTCGAGACATGATGCATTTTTATTTTCCAGAGTATTTTTACAGAATGTTGTTTTTACACTCAGGCAGCCCCACGTACATCCCTGCAGCCGCCCAGTAATTAAACCCCCTTAATCACTATATATTGTAATATAGTTGTTCAGAATAGTAAGTAGAATAGTGGAATAGGGCTTGTTTTTTGCTACACCCTCCTGTTAACTGTGAGCAGCTATATCAGATTTTAGTGGAATATAGTTCTTTTGAACAATATCTGAGATCAAATGTGCATGTTGTATGCTTTAAAAGGCAGTTTGCATTTAATGAGGATATTGAACTGCTGAACTGTGGTGTCTGGCAAGCTGTCTGACAGGCGAAAACCAAAAATCACAGCAAATTAAGTCATTGTGCTTCAAACACTGCCTTGATGCAGTTCCAGCTTTTTAAAATGGTTCACATCAATGCAAAATAGGAAAGCACTGTGCTATGCTATAAAAATGGAACATATTATTCTTAGATTTCGATTATTTCAACAGCCAAATACGGAAGTTTATTACACAGCCCTCACAACAGTTTTTTTTATATACAGTGCTCAGCGTAAAGTACACCCCCTTTGAAATGTAACATTTTAAACAATATCTCAATGAACACAAAAACAATTTCCAAAATGCTGACAAGACTAAATTTTATATAGCATTTGTTTAACTTATAACATGAAAGTAAAGTTAATAATATAACTTAGAGAACAACATTTTCAGGTTTACTCAAATTAGGGTGATGCAAAAATGAGTACACCCCACTGAAAGTCTCTGGAGCAAAGTATTCAACCGTAGGTGAGTCTAATTATTCATTACACAGGTGTCCAGCAGACAGTTGACTATAAAAGGGTGTTAAAACCCCTTTCCATTTCATGCTGTCAGCAATGGCACCACATGGAAGAGAAATGTCACAAGACCTGAGAAAGAAAATAATTTCTTTACACCAGAAAGGTGAAGGCTACAAGAAGATAAGCAAAGCTTTACTTATCAGTCAGAAAACTGTAGCAAAAGTGGTACAAAAATTTAAAAAAGTTGGAACTGCAACCATCTCACAGAGACGTCCAGGTCGTCCACAGAAGTTAACACCTCGACAGGAGCGTCTTCTGATGAGAAGGGTTGAAGAAAATCGGCATGCAAGTTCACTGCAGTTATCTAAAGAAGTAGAAAGCCAAACTGGGGTGACTATTTCCCGTGACACAGTACGGCGTACACTTCAGAGGAATGGCATGCATGGGTGCCGTAGAAAGAAGCCTGTCCTAAAGCCCAGGCACAAAAAAGCCTGCCTAGAGTTTGCCAGGGCCCATGCTGACAAAGATGAAGACTACTGGGACTCTATACTCTGGAGTGATGAGACCAAGACAGGGCTCTACAGTGCGCCCATTTCACTCGCATTTGCTCCTGATAATAACTGTGTGTGACTGTGAAAAAATATTTAGGCGCACTGGTGCGAGTGACCTGATCAATTCTCATGAATAGATCTACAATCTGAATAAAAAGTACAACTCCCAAAATGCATCTAAACTGAACAACAGTTATGTTTCGTACTGCAATCGGTTGTTATTCGTGCCTTAATTCAAAGACTTTGCTTAGCCAGCAGAGCAAGTGCAAAAGACGTGCGCTCTAGACTACACTTTAAAAATTGTTTACAATGTGCAACCGGTGTGACGCAGCCACGCGCACTTACCAGACGGTCTCATGATGCTGTTTCTTTGCAGCCAAATTAATTGTTACATTTGGATTATCAAGGTCGGAAATTAACGGGGGCTTGGGGCAAAATGCCTCCAAAAATTGATAAAAAAAAAAAACATGCGCCGTTATGAATGTCCGTGCGCATATTACTTTCACTTTTGAAGTAGAGGCAATTGCTTGAATAGTGGGTGGGTTCATTATTATTCTTAATGGAAAAACACAACAACAAAACAGTACAATGACAAACTCTTAAATATGCGCTTTTACATTTCGCTTTTCAACCAAATCTTTATCCCTCGTCTTGTCATTCAGAAAAGTGAGGTGAAATGGGTGAAGTGAGATGAAATCTGACTCCTGCCGCGACTCTCGTTTGGCTCACTGTTCAGTTTTTAACTGTAGTGTCTATTTTCTAACTAAACTAAATGATTATTACTATACAAAAAATCAAAACGACAGTGGGGACGGTGCCACGGTCACGGTGGTCAAGTGATATAACTGGTGTTGCTGCTGAACACCAGTAACACAGTCGATCTCAGCAAGCCTAATTAAGTTAAGTACTATCACACGAGTATACTCCTATTTCTTTGAGTATTGGCATGATTGCAAATGTGATACTTACTGATCTGATTGAAGTCCAATAAACAAGTTGATAAAATTTTAGCCACAATACTGTCTGTTTTTGCTCGATTTCGTGAAAATTGTTTCAAACAAAGCCACACCAGAGCTGTTGTGCATCTCCAAGCAACGGAGATTCCTGAATAAATCTGCGTTTTGAACGACTGAATAAATGACTCGCACATTAAGATTTACCGCCACCTACTGGCTGTTTTATTTTCATATTTACATTTATTTTTATATTTACACTTTACATAGACAGTTTTTACTTAAAATATTAAACTTTTAAAGATTAAATTATTATTATTATTTTTTTTTACATATTTCTAAATTCTAAAAATTATATTTCTAAACATTCGCACAACATTATTTACCAATGAGCTGCATTAAGCAGTCTATGTAAATGTGTCTAAATAATACCACTTCAGATGGAGCTTCTTCTGATGATTTCTTTTGATTGGTAACAGTCTGATTGGGTCTTATTGTTGTAATTTGAATTTATTGTTTAACATTTAAAAACAAATTTTCTATTTTAATTTAAGAAATTGATTAAATATGATTTAAAAAATTGCTCTTATAATGGTACAAATGCCCCAGGAAATTTAAAGGGGCAAATATCGCCCTGTAATGGAAAAGTTAATGTCTGTTATTGATCAGAAAGTGCTCCTAAGTTTTTGACTGTGCTCCTAAATTAGGAGCACTAGTGCACCTAAAAAAAAATGTTACCGTAGAGCCCTGCAAGATAAATGTTTTTGGAACTGATGGCTTCAAAACTGTATGGCATCGCAAAGGTGAGGATAATTTGAATAAAACTGAAAAATATGTAATCTAAGTTATATCATTAACCTTACTTTCATGTTATTGTCACAGTTCCCTTCGTTCCTGGACTCCATTTCCCATGATCCTCCTGTTTCCACACCTGCACTCACTTCCTCGTCATCTCCCCATCATCACCGATCATCTGCACTCCCTTTATAATGGACTCACTCCTCTCACTCCTTGTCTGTTCTTGTTGTTGACTTATTGTTAGTTTAGTTGTGTTTTGGTTGTGTGTTATCCTGCTTCGCACAATAAATACCCTTATCTTGTGGATCTCCGTATATGCCTCTCTACAACCATACACCGTAACAGTTATAAGTTAAACAGATGTTATATTAAACTTAGTCTTGTCAGCATTTTGGAAATTGTTTTTGTGTTCATTAAGATATTGTTTAAAATGCTACTTTTCAAAGGGGGTGTACTCATTTACGCTGAGCACTGTATATATTTGTGTTTTTTTGTCAATGTCAATGTTTTTATCGTTCATCAACTGGAAAAAATCTTTCTAAAAAGTGCTTCCAATGATAAAGTTTCTTTGTGCCGTTATCATTATAGTTACGGTGTGGACTCTGCTATTCTTTTATATTTAGCAGGATTTTTAGAACTGTATTTTTATTGTTATTGTTATCGTTATAGTCATTGTTTTTGGTGTGAACAGCTCTTCCCACTGAAGTGCCTTGAAATGCGCAGCATTATTCACTGTGTTGACGTAATTTCCAATGAAACAGAAAGACAGGGCGGGACATATTGAACAGCTCCTCCCCTTTTTTAAAATAGCCAATAGCGGTTCGACAGCTTAGCCAGAGCCATTGAGCTCAGTAAAGCCGCAGTTTCCTTCTAATCTCTAAGGCCGCATGTCCACCAAAGCGTTTTCAGCTAGACGATCTGTGAGCGCTTCAGCATCGCAGCATAATATGGAATATCCACTGCACTGTTACTTGAAACTGATTTCACAGATAATTTGTTTCAGACTAAAAATGTCGACACAATGTAGAGTACTTGCCTTGTATGTTTGGAGACCAGCAATATTAAATTCTCCATTTTGTTCCGTTCTCTGCTTGTTGATGTCGTTGTACAGCAAGAATGTTTTTACAGTTGGTCTGTTTTATTTGTCCTGCCCCTCCTCCACCCTGATTGAACGGCTGGCTAAAAAGTGACAGTGATGAGCGCATTGGTTTACTCAAAGTTGAACATTCTTCAGTGTGGAAAAGACACTCAGTGCCTCATTACGCTCCTGCCATTGAAAACAACTGGAAAAGTATGCTAGGCGCTGGAAAAAACGCTTTGGTGGCCTATCCGTTTCTCCTCTAATCTCCTCCATATCACTTTAAAATATAGTATTCTATGCAGAATTCAAATGGGTCCAATATGTTTTCTGATATGTGCCAACTCGTGCATATGATCTGCTCTGTGCTATTGTGTCTCTGGACTGGAGCAGACTGTGCGTCTGGTTTGCGTGACACTAACCTGAAACCACACTTCATTCCCCTCAATGGAAAGCATATTTACACACTGTCTGAATCGTTCCTATCCCCTATATAGTGCACTATGTGCCATTCACCATGTAGAAAATGGTAAATGTGTGAACAAATGACCGGTTTTAGCTGCAGATGAGAAACTGAAGTGCAGAATGATGTCATCAAAATCGTTGCTCCATATTGGCGAAAGTGAGAGGCGGAAGTTTTGAATGCTTATATCTTCTAAATGTGAATTTTGTCATTGTTTTTGAGCACACTAGCTTGTAGATTAACAGTAAGGCTAACATATTCATACTAAAAGCCCAACAAATTTCATGGGGGCTTTACCATGTAAGCAACAAAAATGTAAAAAAGCAGAATTATATTTATACTATTTTTAACAGTTAAATAGATTGGCAGGTGTTAGATAAAGTATAATGTATAGTTAGTCTGTCATTATCACAAAATAAACCCCTTCACTGTGATGGAAGACCTCTTTGCTTTGCGTCAAGGTTTAATTTGTGATAATGATCAGCCTAACATTATCTCTTACATAACTCTCTTTAACGACGTTAAGAGCAAAGCCATGTTCGAAAACGACCAATTATATGAGATGTATATGATGGCATTGTTTCAAATGAAGTTCCTTAGTGCTTTACATTTGGCTGAACATGTTTTTTTAGTGCTATGTTATCTAGATATGTGTAATTAATTTGAGGCCTATAAAAGGGTTTGATCACGTCAAAACATGATTTAACACTGAAAAAACATGAGTGTTTTGTTGTGCATGAGAAGCCACAGGCATAACCTTGAGGCAAAACCCTAAATTTGCATCAATTTTTCATTTTTTAGGAGCATGTCTGTCCACAAGGGGAATCAACGAAACGGCTAAAAAAGTTTCTTTGCATTGAATGTTGATTAACTTTAAAGCCCTCTGTAGAGCTCGAGGTGTCTTGCAGTGCACTTGCCTTGCTTCACCTCAGCTTGGCTTTGTGTGAAATCATTTCCAAGATTAACATCATCTCAACCTCACCGCATGAATGCAAAGAGCAGGTCACATATTTGGAGCACATTTGGTGGACTAATTGAAATTCATAAACCACAACATTCATACTACAAATGTCAAGGGAGCGAGTAAGGGCTTGTGTTTTATTATAGTAGTTTATTGTCAGGATTATGCAATTCACACAAACACATTTTGTAAAGTGAGTTTATTAGTGTGGAGTGAGAAAATAAAGGCTGAACCAGCATACATAAATACATCTTGGCAGGCTTTGTGGATCTTGCGCGTGTGGGTGTGTGTGTACTTAGCCCGCCTCGGCTTTCCCCACAACAGCAAATGAACAAACATGCCTTGTTGTGTAGAGCTAGCACGGTTCGCTAAAGGGCAAGGTGAGGTACGTTGTTTTACATAGATGTTTAGATATGCTGAACTTAAAAGCGTTCACCGCATAATAAGACAGCCAGGGTTTAACATTCACAGCGTTTAGCATACAACTTTCACATCCCGCGTTAATCCGTGAAAGCTTGAAGCACATGGCAAATTAAACTACAACTGAAAACCAGTCAAGCATGTTTTCTAAAGCTTTACATGTGTTTCACATCGTGTCTGTGCTGTTATTTGTCAATACAGGCCTTTGAAGGTTGTGGAAAATGATGAGATCTTTCCATGTCTCCTACACTTCACACCACTGAAATCTGATTGGACAACTACACAGACTCCGGTGGAATGAAGGATAGAATTCACAGAGCAGATAAAATGGATTCCGCAGCACTTCCATACCTGTATGAAGTATGACACAACATAAGCACACTGTCAATAAATGAATTACACACCATTCAAAACACTGTAAAAGTTCCATTTTGAAAATTTAAACTTAAAATTCTAAATCTAACTGATTATTTGTTGTGCAGGTTCAGGATGTTCCATTCTTAAGGCTGTTGTTGCAATGAGAGTCATAGAGTGTAAGAGAATGTACCCTGTGACTTGGCCTCTCCCTTTAGCGAGCCCAAACCTGTCTCTCCCTCCGTGCCTGTAGGTCATACAGGTACGAGGCCTATTTGCTTTGCCAACCACAAAAAATCTGTACATTTTGACTCCCAACACAGTGTAACTCAACCCTAAACCCCCACCTCCCTTGCGAACATGCTTGTTTGGTTGATAGCGGGGTTTTCCAAGTGTTTTGATACTGATCTATACTGATTTACCCTCCTACATGCACACAGTGATCAGTTTTTATTACTGAAGTTGTAATATATGTATATACATGCATATTTTAAACTTTGTTCAAAAGTATATTTTAGTTTATTTTTTAACATCATTGCAGCTAAGCAGAATATAGAAAGACTTTAGGTCAAAAATTCAACACAATATTTATAATACAATACAAATGGCAGTTTCTTAAGGCAAAGTCTATGATAAATGTTACCCACCTTGATTTTGGCCACACACTCACCTTGTTCATGGTGTTAGATCCAACTTGTTGCTAAACAAACAACAAACATTATGTTTTCTGTTGAAAATAAAAAGGCCTAAACCTTTAGTGTGAAGGTCTTGAACGTTTTTAGTTGGTCCCAATGTGCGAGTGAGTCCCATCGCGATGAGCAGCAGTGTGATCCTCTTTCTCAGGTCTGTCTTTATTTGCCTACCTGCTTCAGGTAGCGCTGCTACAACAGCAGCCAGCGACCAATGGGAATTAGCCTTTTTTTGTAAACCGCACCCCTCCGTATCATAAATCTGAACCACACCTAGTGCCACTAACTCACTAAATTTAATGTTAATTTGTAATACAATTTAAGTTTGATGCTTTAATTTACTGGATACTTTTCAGCATGCTGAATCTTCAGAGTTCAGGGATAATTCTTTATTATCCTTATTATCCTATTATCATTATCCTTTTAGGTTTTTATTGTCGTATTTTTAGTGTTAATTGGTTGGTTTCTGCATGCATATATATATATATATATATATATATATATATATATATATATATATATATATGTGTGTATATATTCAATTATTTAAAATGTATTAATTCATGCTGCATATGTAAGTTCTTTCTCAACTTTTTAACACTACCATTACCTGTGCCAACATGATAAACCGCCACAGACTTTGGTCTTTATGGCTGTAACTTCCTTACACATTGTATCACAAAATCATGTTTAAAACAGCATATTTTTTTTTTTTGTGTGTGTTTTTTTTTTTACAATGAGCCGTGAGCTCAAGTCTGAACAGGAGCAGGAATGCCCCACCTCTCCTGTTGATTTCTATGGGGATTCGAAACAAGACAATGGGCATGTGGGTAGGAAGCAGCGGGGGTTTGACTGATTACAGATCTGATGAAATTCCTGAGGTCTAATTCTCACAATCACCTTGGGAATATGATTTTATTTGGCTAATTTTGAGAGCTGTGTTTATTTTGTAGGATGTTGTGTCGCTCGTCTTGTGTAATCTGCTAAATTTGCATGCTGATTCGATGATATGATAAAGTTAATTAGGGCAGCTTCTGGAAATTGTGTAATCAAACATATGAATGTAATAGGCCAACTTTGCGAAAGAGGATGTGGCACTCAGTAGTTTGACCCATTCCACTCTATATAGTGCAGTATGACACCTTTGGTATTGCTGAATGTAAGTTAGTTTCCTGTTTTCGCTAAAGCTTGGTTTATGTTTAGTGTCGACACCTTCTAGAAAGAAAATAAAAGCCATTGAACTTATTTCACTTCATTAGATATTCTGAGGCAATTTTTGTACATCTGTATGAGGTGTCTGCAGAGCTGTCTGAGCATGCAGTGACCACCCATTCTTTCTCTTTCTGTCTCTTCTCAACCTCAGGAACTCTACACCAGAGGGGGAGGTTTGAAATCCTGTCAGATAAGATCTCTATTGCAGGTGTGTTACTCTCAGCACTGTCTCTCTGAGTGTCTCCAAGCACTTATGAGCATAATTACTTATGAGTTTAATTTGAATTTGTCCTTTTGGGATGCATTAAATTGATCAAAAGTGACAGGAAAGACATTTATAATCTTACAAAAGAGTTCTATTTTCAAATTAATGTTGCTCATTTGAACTTTCTATTCATCAAAGAATATTGAAAAAACAACAAAAATATTAAAATATTGATTCCACAAAATTCTTAAACAGCACTGTTTTCAACATTGATAATAAGAAATGTCTTGAGCACCAAAATCAGCATAAATTACGTTTTAAAATGTATTAAAATGGAAAACAGTTCTTTTTAATGGTAGTATTTCTCAATATTACTGTTTTACTGTATTTTTGAGCAAATAAATGCAGCCTTTGTGAGCAGAAGATACTTGGAGAGAAAACATTTAAATGGTAGTGTATGTCTACATGTGACAAGCCTAAATGTTGTATGTACAGTTAAGACAAAATTGAAATTCTATTTGAAAAACACCTTATTTGTATCAGTTTGTGGTGATTTATAATGAAAAAATGTCCGTTTCATATTAGACTTTTGTTCCCCACTGTTTGCTCTAAAGACCACTGCAGCATTCTTTAAATTACAAGGCAAGCACCTGGTCGCAACCCTAAGAAAAAAAACAAAGAAACAGGCCTCTCTAAAAAAAATCAGTAGTTTAACTGACCCAAGTCAAACTTTAGCGGAAAACAAAAGCTGTGTCAATGGAGGTTAAAGGCAAACATCCTCCCTTCTGTGTGAGGGTGAAGGCTTTGTGCCCAAGTGTTTGTCCAAACAATCAGCAGCAGAAATCACTCACTTAGTCCCCATCTTAAATCTTATATATACACTAGAATGGATACCATGGTAATGGTGTGAAATATATCCCCCCGGTTTCACAAACAAGGTTTAAGCCTAGTCCCAGACTAAAATGCATGTTTGAGCTGTTTTAACGGAAAGCAATTTGCATTGACATATCTTAAAATATATCAGTGCCATTGTTTTGTCTCAAGATGCATTTTCAGATGTCTCAGCTTTTTTCTAAGGCACTTTTATAAAAGCTACTTATATGTCCTAAATATACTAAGGCCTAATCCTGGCTTAATCTAAGCCCTGTCTGTGAAACCAGGCCGTTATGTTTTATTTTTAAATTTTTTTTTTTTTTTAATTTAAAAAAACAAATATTACACTACTTACAGTATTACAGGAGTGTATATCAAATTGCCAAATTTATGTGATTTCAGTAAACGAGGCTTTGTTACGTCATAATTGTTTCGAAATGTTTCGAAATTTCAGTGATTCACCTGATTTTTGCTCCGAACCACCGATTTGAAACAAATGATTCATAAAGCTTCAAAGCTTCATGAAGTAGTGTTTTGAAATCGCCATCACCAGATATTGTTGAATAAAGTCGTTATTTAGTTTTTTTTGGCGCACATCAAAGGTCAGGAAAAGTTGCTTGCAAATCAATGCGTACATTTTTCTATGGTGACAGTTTGTTACTTTGAGTTGGGGAAGAGATGGCCTATTGGTCAACAAACCAAGCATGTGTAATATACATGGCTGTATTACTTTGAAACTTCAGGTCAGTGCAGAGTTATGCTTCTCTGACCCCCATCAAATAGACACACACACACACACAATGGTGCTGGGTTACAGTAGCCTCTTCCCTGTAGGCGGCAAATCTGTCTCAACGCGCCCAGGAATGTATTCATTCTTTCTTTCCCTGTATATGTATATATATATATATATATATATGTGTGTGTGTGTGAGAGAGAGAGAAACTCCAGAGAAAGCTAGATCTACCTCAGAATCTACTTTTACTCTTTTCTGTCTCCCATGAGAGCATGAATACTGATCGGTTTAAAGACTCAAATGCATCCCGTTTCCCCCACATCTGACTCATGCATGCAGGAATGCAGCTGTATTGTGGTTCTCTGCTCTGCTCATTCGAAAACCTTCTTCTTGCACATTATGACCTGAAAGCCATGATTAGACACTATCCCTTGACATATAAAACAAGTCCATGCGCCTCACCTTCAAACTGCTTATACACAAATTAACCTGTAATTCTTGGCAAAGATGCTTCAGATTAAATGTAATAACTTTTATAACTTGTAAGGAAGGTGGGGGCTTCCTTATAGGTGATGTATGTTCTATACTGCATTCTCTATTCATCTCTCTCCATTGCTGATGGGAATGCGGCTCCTTGTTGCCCGAGTCTGTTCTGACTTGCCCAAGCTGGAATGCGGCAGCCATCTAATGTACTTTTATGTCCAAGCAAATTGACAATGAAGAGTAGCATTATTTTACAGAATACATTTTACATTCCCGGTTTGGATGCAAATTTGAGGCTTCGCCATTGGAATATGAATAGGCTTTATTCGCTCAGTGCTGACTCAGAATGTGATTTGTCCGAGAGGAGGTGTATGTGTGTGTGTGTGTGTGTGCGCATGTGTGCGTGTATAGAGACTGATGAGATTTGTTTGTGAGCGACAATCGCTCAGTCACCTTCCAGGAAGACTGTTAGTTATAGTAGGTTGTATTTCCAGAACATTAAATGCAAGGTTTCACAGAATCACTCTTTTAAAGATGGGAAAATGTGATACTCTTCAGTCTTCACTCTTGTTTTGTTGTTCATTTTTTACAAATTGCGCAAAAAAACAACAAAAACAAACAAACAAAAAAAACTAAAAAACAGTTGGTGTTGTAGATGTTATTCTAGTGGACTAAGGTACATTATTTATCATTTTTAGACTTATGCAGACTCAAAAAATTGTCCCACTAAAATCAATGCTGCATACAGGCATCAGCCACCTTTACACAAACTGAGGCCCGAACCCGAGATCGTTTGACCCGACCCGAACCCGGTACTGTTATATTTTAACCTGAACCCGAAGTCTGTCCAATAGAAATGTACCTGTATTCTTGCTATCATAAGCCAAGACAGATTTGTAATACCTACACTGCACATAACTGCTGAGCTATTTATTGGTTGAATGACAAGATCATATCTTACAACATTTAAAAAGAACATTAGGCTAAGTAGAAAAGACACACAGAGGCCATTTGACATGCTATCGTGTTTTATTTCATTCATATAGTTTGCACTCAGTAATGTATCATATCATACAATGTTTTAAAACATTAACACACATATCAAATGATGTAGTATTTTAGTTGAATACTCTTGACAAAAACTTGTCATACCCTGATAACTACTACTGATAATATTGATAGTTCAAGTGTGCAAACAAGTGAAAATGACAAATTTTTAAAAAACAAAATGTGTGTAAATGTGTTGACAAATATAAACATACATTATAAAAATAGACATGATATATTTGGCAAAATATGTTAACATTTTGTGCTATCCCCTGGCTCACCTGTTATTCGGTAGAATTTGTTGTGCAGCTTTCCCTGCATCATTTGGCACTGTAATAAGTTTTCCCTTAGTAATTGTTTGCCTTATCGCACACATAGCTAAAGGTTTGATTGCCATATTGTGTTATGACCGAAAGAGCGTGCAAAACAGTTAATATATAAATTATAAATGTGCTTCCACTCTCACGTGATCTTTCGGCCACAACTAAGCGGCAACCTCCCTCCGTTTCTCTTGAAGCGAATACGAATGACTTAAACTGCAATTCATCGACTGGCCGCTAGGGACAGGCTCCAAAAGAGAGCAGAATCTCATTGACCCCCGTGTTAAAATGCTCAACTGTACAGCAGAAAAAAAACATGTTTACAGCCTGGTACAAATTGTGGTTTTGGTCTATACAGCAAATTTTGCCCTTCATGACAACTGTGAGGGGGTGATTTTTTTTTTTATAACTCGTCTGTTTAAATTATATTAAGCCTTAAAGTTCTGCATAATTAAGGGTGCGGCCACTTGAGTGACAGGTGGATTGCCGCTGCTGTCACCACTAGCCGTTTGTCTGCTGCCGTCACGTCACCTTTGCCCATTTTCTGTTATCCGGGAGTGACGCGCGGTGACGCACTGTCAAGATGGCAGCGGCTGGCTTTAGGTTTCAAAAATGCTCTTCAGAAACCTACGGGTCACGGACACTACGTCCATATTTTTTACAGACTATGCCCACAACACAGAAGATGGCACGCAAGGCTTATATAATAGTTTTTATAGGCCTATATAGTTTTTTTCAGTTACAGACAGTGTTGCCAAGTCCGCGGATTTCCCCTGGAATTGGGCTACTTTTACACTCTTGCTGCGAGTTGTTTTTCATGTCCGTGGGTTGAAGCTACCCCAAATAACATGATATTTAGCCCCTGGAATGTGAATTTTACAGTGGGACCCCCCTGAAATGCGATTTAGCTAGTTTTGGGCTAGTTTTGAGTAGCAATTAGCCAGGTTTTGTTGTGAAAATCTGGCAACCCTGGTTACAGACCCGAACCCGAAGCTATTCTTCAGGACCCATCGGACTCAGGTCGGGTAGCAGACCTCTAATGTATGTATCCAGTGTGATTGGATAGAGGTTCGTTAACTGAAACGTTTGTTTTTAATTTATGATATTTAGCCCCTGGAATGTGAATTTTACAGTGGGACCCCCCTGAAA
The DNA here is from genome assembly GCA_037101425.1 of Elopichthys bambusa. Taxonomy (NCBI): domain Eukaryota; kingdom Metazoa; phylum Chordata; class Actinopteri; order Cypriniformes; family Xenocyprididae; genus Elopichthys; species Elopichthys bambusa. The sequence goes on from CM074451.1 coordinate 7,947,755, forward strand.
TGCGATTTAGCTAGTTTTGGGCTAGTTTTGAGTAGCAATTAGCCAGGTTTTGTTGTGAAAATCTGGCAACCCTGGTTACAGACCCGAACCCGAAGCTATTCATGAAACTTTAACCCGAACCCGAAGCTATTCATGAAACTTTAACCCGAACCCGAAGCTATTCATGAAACTTTAACCCAAACCCGGTAGCAGACCTCTAATGTATGTATCCAGTGTGATTGGATAGAGGTTCGTTAACTGAAACGTTTGTTTTTAATTTACGAATTCTAAAAACATTGATTGGTGATTCCAAATGCTTTCCATCATTATTTGCTTTTCTTTTCTGTACAAATCCTTTTAATAAACTGAATAAAAAGGAAGAAAATGTTTCTTTGGGGAAAGAAATGAGATTCCAAATGTAATTCAGTGAAATAATCAGATAAGTAATTGGACATTGTTGATTAAATCAGGTGAACAAATCGCAAGTGCACAGTGTCTGTTGCTTTTTTTACATTGCGAGTGCAGAATTAAAATAAAATGCTTGCACATTGGTCAAAGCAACATGTATGATTATTTGCAGCGTAACCTTAATATATATTACTTGCATAGCTGAATGCGGATAACGAAAGCGCATTTGGTCACTAACCCAGACCATCACCAAATTTGCTTTCAGTGATTCGATCACAATGCGATTGTTCATGTATTCAAGCGTAGTCCGATCGTTATCCAATCACCGAAGACGCATGTTAATCTAGGTGTAAATGGGTCCATAGTTTTTATGCTTGTATACATGCAGTAATGTGCCCTTTCATACTTTCTTGCGTTCTTTCATGGAGGAACACATTGAATACATATATTTTCCATCCCGCCTCGTGTGTTTTGTGAGAATGCCCTGAGCATCTCATGTGCACAGTCCCCTTCATTAGACATGAGAAACCAGTGCTTTTCCGCCCCTCTTCCTGACACGCTGTAATTAAAAGCTGGGTAATAACAGTGGAGGGCTGGCATCCCAGCGGGCCATCATCAAAATGCTTTTTTCTCTCAGCCTCACTTTTGGCCCAATCAACACATTAGTACCATTTCACTGACTCCGCGGCTCACCACGGGTGCTTCAGACCATCAGCAAACTCCTAAAGTCTACTTGTTCTGCCTGCTAAGTTCTGTCTTGAGCGGAGACTGACAAAATGCCCTCCAAATACACATTTTGTTGCTGAGAAAGTGAAGTAGTTGTGTTTGCTTTGAGACATTTTTGCATGATTATCCGCCTGCCGTTGAGAGGCGCACATATTTATAGGAGTCAGAGCGTGTTTAAGGGTTGACGACCAGGCGTCCCCATGCAAGGCAGAATGACTTGCCAAAAGCACTCCACCCACTTTTAGAGTTGCCTTCTTTGAGCTTGTGCATGCCTGTTCCATGAGCTAAATTCCTGGTGTTCTGTGAAACTCTTTGGAACCCTCGTCACCGTCACTATGGTAACTTAAACCTTGCCAAGGAAAGAACAGCTGGAGGGCCTGATTAGAACAGAGTGCAGCCCTCTGTGGACGAGACTGTGCACGCTTCACACAGGTTGCAGGTTGAAGCGCTGTCCTCAGAAATGCAGCTTCGCTCAGAGCCACAGGAATTTGTGGGCCTTGTTTAATTCGACGTTCATGTGAAGGAGAATATTTTAACAGCATCTTCACATCCTAGGGTCTATTGCATAATTAAATCCAGATTTTATTGCTTTTTCAGTGCTAGAAGCTAAAGCATATAAGTTAAGAAGAAAAGTTTTGATCAGAGACAATTGTGTGGGAGCTGGACAACCAGAACTGATACAAGTAGTAATAAAGCCAAGTGCCTTGTGGAATAGGACAGAAAGCAATTCTGCATGAACTCAGGGTAGTACAGAATAGGATTCAAACACCATAAAGTCAATATTCAGAGTCTATATTTGATCCAGAAGCCTTGTTATTTTTGTGAATAGATGCTTTTTGGTTCTCTTCGCTCTTTGTTTTTTGGTTTTCTTGTCTGCATTTTAAATGTTCCCAGTTATGAGCTGCGGGCAAGATCAACCACAGTGTTATATTGGCATACACTTGATCATTAGAGAGCTAAAAACTATAGTGTTTAGTATTTAAAGGTGATTTGTGCTGTTTTATCAATGTTAAAATACTTTCTCAGCTTGGTCATCAGAGAGAACTATAAGTAGACTGTCGATTTTCTCTGAAATGTGTAAACATAGGAACTTTAGTTCAACAATTTGTTATTATTATGGCTCAAAAAGTAATATTTGAAATTCAGTTCAGTGAATGAATTAAACATTAAGTTTTTGTAGAAATTACTGATTTTACCTTTAAACAGCTTTAATTGTATTTAGCTTATCTGTCTGCATTGCATTGAAGGAGACTACAAATGTAATGAGATTTCATAAGAACAAAACTAAGCAGGCATATTGATTTAATTTTATATTTTAGGTCTCAAAACTGTTCATCAGTAGAGGTAATTTTTGAAGTAGTCAGTCATTTTAATCTATTGTTCCTTTTGTAGTAATGGACAGGAAGGGAATTAAAGTTTTGTTGGAGTTTTGTCAGACCTTTTCATGGATTGACCTTGTTTTTTTGTGCCCAACACCTGTCAATGTCATTGTCAATGTCATAACACTCTCTCAGATCTTTTCATTTCACTGGTACCTGCAGAAATAATGAGACTCTGATTAGGGTGCCGAGCATGTCTAGATTAAACAGAACCCTGTGAGCGTCGTGCAAAAAAGGGTCAATGGAAACTAATTTGGACTGACAGACAAAACATGTCTGGGCGGGGTGAGGGGAATATGTGGATGGTTCACTCAAAAATGAAAGTTCTGTCATCATTTACTCACTCTCAAGTTGTTCCAATCCCATATGTAAATAAGATAAGAAGAACCTGTACACAGAAGATATTTTGAAGAATGTGGGTAACCAAACAGTTGATGGTAGCCATTGACTTCCAAAAAATGGAAAGAATACAGAAGTCAGTGGAAACGGTCAATTGTTTGATTTACCCACATTCTTTAAAATATCTTCTTCTGTGCTCAGCAGAAGAAAAACATACAGGTTTGGAACAACTTGAGGGTGAGTAAATGAAAGATTTACAGATTTTCATTCATCTTCGGAACACAAATGAAGATCTTTTTGATGAAATCTGAGAGCTTATGCAACTACCACTTTGACGCTTCAAAAAGTTCATAAAGAGATCGTAAAACTAATCCATATGAATTCAGCAGATTAGTCCACATTTTCTGAAGAGACTTGATTGCTTTATAAAATGAACAGATTGAATTTAGGCTTTTATTCACATATAAACTTTGATCGGCGAACATAAACAGAAGCTCAACCGAAACTGCTTGAAGCACGAGAACAAACCTTATTGGTTCTTGCGGAAGCTCAAACATGCTGTGTAACACATGAGGATAAACCTCATTGGTTCTCGTGCACGTCAAGCAAACATGCTTGAGCTTCCATTTACCACAACTGATGTGTGAGTTGATGAATGTTTATATGTGAATAAAAGCCTAAATTCAGTCTATTCATCATATAAAGTGATTGAGTCTCTTCAGAAAATTTGGACTAAACCACTCAATTCATATGGATTAGTTTTACGATCTCTTTATGAACTTTTTGAAGTGTCAGTGTGGTAGTTGGCTGTCTATGGAGGGACAGAAATCTCTCAGATTTCATCAAAAAGATCTACATTTGTGTTACGAAGATGAACGAAAGTCTTACGGGTTTGGAACAACATGAGGGTGAGTAATAAATGACAGAATTTTCATTTTTGGTTGGACTATCTCTTTAATGCAGTGACTTTACATTGTGCAAACATGCATTTTCATTGATTGCCACTGCTCTTAACAGAATGTGTTTACTCTTTAGCTTTTAACGTTAATAGATGATAGACATGTTGCAGATCCTAACACCCACCAAAACATGGTATGGAAACTGAGTTAGGTGGTGCCAAGATGGTAAAAAGCTTTGTGAGAATGCTTATCCAGCCCATTATTTTCACCCACGATCCTAAAGCAGAGCTGAAAAACGATGCATCAGTCCCACAGATGAGATTTTATAGGGTCTAAGTGTGATAAAACACCTCGCTGCATGAATGCTAAAAGACCATCAGACAACAACAAAAATAGTGTCACACTCATCCATGGTGGCCATAATATGTGAACACAGCAGACAGCCGAGATGATACTAAAATAAAACTAGTGCTAATATAAAAGGAAAAAAAGAAAGGTGTGAAGAAAAATATAGAGAAATAATTTCCGGTGAAGACCGGCTAAAAGAAATGGCTATAGTTACTTTAGTTCAAAGGGACCAGTTTCAAAAGAAGCATTGTTATAGATGACCACATAGCAATAAAGAATTTCTGAAACATTCCTTGTCCAGGTGTGTAAAGGCCACTTTTGGTACTATCACTAGTTCCAGGAAGCAATTGGAGTGAGCACTGGATTATATAGTGTGCTTTAACAGGAACTCCAGTAGACCTAGAGAAGTGACTTCTGCGATATCTGTGTTATGGGATTATCTGTCTAATCCTGTCAGAGCTTCAACCAAGTTTACTTCAACAGTAATTTAAGAAGAGATGAGCCCAGATCAGCCCTCAAAGTCTATTTTTCCCCTTTTCATGCTTTCTCCCCCATCCTATTCCCATTTTCCTCCATATCACTCAAGATTGAAAAAAACTATTTTTGTTCACAAGTGCAGAGTATGCTTTACAAGTTCACTATGATAGATTGCTTTTTAAAGATCAGAAAAATACATGTTACATGTGTCATTTATCTGAGAGGATCATTTAAATTGTATGCTTGTTAATTTACATTTAACAGCCCACAGCTGGGATATGGGACTCAAGCTGTGTCACGGAAGAGTCCATGAACAAAAGAGGTATTATCATACAGTCTTAGATGAACGCTTGTTTGAATTGTTATACGGATGCTTGATTTGATTTTAGCCTGCTTGAAGCAAACTTTTAGCAGCTGTTGTTTGTGACATGTTTGAGCAATGTTAATTTTTAGAGCTTTTTGCTTTAACCATAGTTTTTATCTATTTGCAAAAATATCCTTTGAGTTTAGCCATTTTTTGTCAAGTCATATAAGTTCATTTTAGTCAGTTTTACTAAAGTGGCATCTGTTTTTAGTCTACGTCGGTTGTTTAAATTTTAGACAGAACATTTTAGTTGGCAAAAGTGCAAAACTTGGTAAAATATTAAAGTGGGGGCGGTAAGATTTTTTATGTTTTTGAAAATGTGTGTCATGCTGCATTTGTTTGACTGGAAATACAGTAAAAATAAGTTAATATAATTGTTTTCTCTTTTAAGATATATTTTAAAATGCAATTTATTCCTGTGATGTCAGAGCTGAATTTTCAGCATCATTACTCCAGTCTTCAGTATCACATGATCCTTCAGAAATCATTCTAATATAATGAAACATTTAAATGTTGAAAACAGTTGTGCTGCTTGAGCACAATTTTTTATCTTGTCTTTATTACCATTAACAAATTAAAAAAGAAAACATTTTACATTAGTAATTTTACACTGCATATGAGTATGTCATACTCAGTAGCACCTTTTTCATTATAGACTCAAATAATTTAATAATAGTAGATTTGGTCGACGAATGAAATGATTTAGCATCACAGAGTACAATGGAGAATAAAACTCTGAAGGTCAGTCTAGCTAAATTGATGGTTTTTAATCTTTTCCAGTCTATTTTTGAATTGTTCCTTATCTGCATGAAACATTAGCTTTCAGAGTGAGGCTGTGAAAATATGATCCTCCAGCCCCTGGCTTAACATATTTATTTCATGCCAAAGGTTGGATAAAGCTGGCGGGAAAAATAAATTATGAATCTACTATGAATCTTTTTTTTTTCTTTTTTCTGTGGTGGCAAATTCTGTGCTTTATCTGTGTATGGAGTGACAAAGCCAGCAGACGTACAGTCTCCCACGCTAGATTTATCACCATGGAAAAGATATGTATAGAGAGAGATGCATATTTTCCATTTCAGAAGTAGATAAGAGAAGCATGCTTCCTGTGTTTGCCGTGATGGAAAGCTGACAGCCATACCTTGTCTAAAATGACCTGCTCCTCTGTTGGACTGGCACTTTAAAATTACATATGCTCTGATCTATAGTAGTACATTCAGACCTGTAACGGTCTTGTGATGCATAGATGCATCACAGTGCATAGATGTCCACTATCTGCGTTCATCGTGGGTAGAATATTCTGGAATATTGATACATTTATTTTCTTTGGGCACAAAATGGCGACGGCAGCATTGACAGGGTTATCATTATCTTTCTGCTTTAATAGCCGTCAGCACTTCCTAAAACATCTCCATGATAAATAAGTTTTGAGGGGTGGAGACATTCGCTGGGAGTGAGAGAGTGACTGTGACAGGCCCATTGCTGATGATGATTTAAATGGCTAATGCAATCTGCCTCTAAAATGGAGGCCTGTCCCTGGGCAGACAGTTCAGACGTGTCTATGACAAAAAATGACTGGGATATTACAAAAGCCTCTGAACCAGAACCAGCAGCCGCCATTTAGCGAGGCAGGGAGCCGGGTGATGAGTGACAGCTGAAAATGTTGACACAAGCCTTCCGAATGGCCCTTCGAACAAATTAGTTTGGCGCAACATAATTGACACAATAAGGGGGCTTATAGCAGGAATAAATATTTGCGGGGGTAAATATCTTTGTTGTAAAGAACCACAGGCAACATCAGTCATTTGAATTGAGGCCAGTACATCTTTGTGTTTTGGTTTAAATTTCCAGAAACCAAACAAACTTTGAAAGTTTGGCAACTGAAAGTACAATACCGATCAGACTTTGTTTTTATAAAATGCAGAAAAATTTAAGCCATTTATCCAATGATAAACACAATCTCAAAGCAACAGATGTATTTTTCACATAGTATAAAATCTCAAATTTGCTTGTCTGAACAGCACGTAAATTGTCAAACAAGTATCGAGTTGTCATTTCCGTGAGATCAAGCACTTAAGTACGGTGGTCGGGAGAGCTCAACATGCTGCAACTGAAGAAAACACATGCATATAGAAAAAACACCAACAAATTAAGAAAACGTCTTTATTATTTTGACAGCCCATGTGCTGCAAATACTCACAACTCAACCAAATACAGAAACGCATTGCAAATGATCACAACTGGACCAAATGTGACCCTGGACCACAAAACCAGTCATAAGGGTCAATTTTCTGAAATGTATACAGCTTTATATGACTGAAAGCTGAATAAATAAGTTTTCCATTGATGCATGGTTTGTTAGGATATTCAAATAGTTGTATCTCGGCCAAATATTGTCCTATCTGGAATCTGAGGTTGCAAAAAAAAAAAAAAATCTAAATATTGAGAACATCGCCTTTATAGTTGTCTAAATTAAGTCCTTAGCAATGCATATCCACTCACAAAAATACATTTTTGATATATTTACGGTAGGACATTTACAAAATATCTTCATGGAACATGATCTTTACTTAATATACTAATGATTTTTGGCATAAAAGAAAAATCGATAATTTTGACCTATACAATGTATTGTTGGCTATTGCTACAAATATACCTGTGCAACTTATGACTGGTTTTGTGGTCCAGGGTCACAAATACAGAAATGTGCTGAAAATACTTGAAACACATTACAATATTTGCAGCTTGTTTCTGTATTTGGTTGAGTTGTGAGTATTTGCAGCGTGTTTCTGTATTTGGTTGAATTGTGAGTATTTGCAGCGTGTTTCTGTATTTGGTTGAATTGTGAGTATTTGCAGCGTGTTATTTATAATTATTTATTGAAATTCATTTTGATACAGATTATGCTGTGTTTTAGGGGGATATTAAGTAGGCTAATTTTTTATCCATTTACCGCAGAATTCCTCAACTACACCATTTGTATGCATATGAAATATTCAATTTTTATATGAAAAAAAAACAAACTCGATGATGATAAAGATGATCAAAATTACATAGGAGTTGTTTTTGGATATTGATCTAGGTTTTAGAGGCAGAATTCTGTCTGCTGGTTAGAGAAATCTGTAGGAAATACATTTTTAGTGTAATTGCCATATACATCCAGCAGAGGACCCATTCATCATGCAATATGGAACGAACAGAATCACGCACTCACACAAATACACGCATGTGCGCACCAGGTCTTTGTCTGTGAAATATCCACCGTGTCTCTGAGGGTCTCTGCAGCACGTGGAATTGTCAGTGGGAGTAAACAGTTCTCGCACACAATGAATGAGCAGGTACGAAACTCGTAGAGCGAAGGGAGACTTTCCAATAGTTAGGGACCGTTCACGTCGCGTCTTTTGCACGCTCCAGTTCGTTATTTTAAATGTAGACGCGGGATGAACGCGCTCAAATAGAAATCGAAAGCTCTGCCAAGATGGACGAACAGCTGATCATACCTGTACAGGGTGGGTTTTTTATTTCTAATCTCCATAATTAGTAGTATAATCTAGTATTAGAGCTAATGCAAGGCCTGGAAATCCATTTATCCTTTGCTGAAACTTCTTTGTCTTCATGGAGAACGCGGCTCATGATTGCTTAGCGTTTTTAAAAAGAGGAGAAAGTGGCACGGCTGGCGTTTTCCACGAGTTTTTAGACGCGACATGTGAACGGCCTCTAAATCGAACGCGGATGGTTTCATTATTTCAGGCAGATAAAAAAGTACAAGGGGATAAAGACAATAAAAGCAAAAATGTGCCACTAAATATACTTGGGCGGCCATTAATATACATGGGCGGCCCCAGGGTTATTTACTGACAAGCAGAGCCGATGATAATCAGATGCGTGTGATCTAACAACATGGGCGCAAAGTGGCTTGCTTTTTTGCGGTGTTAAATAATGGTGCAAATACCAGTAAACTGACCTAGAGCAAGCTATGCCTAAATTCACTAGTAGCATTTAAAATTACCGATTTTAGTTTGTAATGTTTTATTTTAAAATCATTTAGACAAAATAGCATATAATTTTAATATCATCAATTTGCTAGTCATCCACCATAACATGAATATAAAATAAAAATCGCCTTATCATCAGTATCAGCCAGAATTGTAATATCAGTGCATCCCTACTGCACCATCTACATAAAGTATAAGTTTTAGTATACAAGCACATCAAAATCAAGTCTGAATCACCATGATATATTGGTTATCAACTGATATAAATTTATTTTAATTAATCAGTATTGGCCAATATTGTTTAATTTATTGTACATGCTCATTTGTCCTATTTTTAATTTCACATTTGTTGTCATTTAATGCTCATTTAAAGTTAATCTTTAAAAAAACGAATCATTTAATAACATTTAAATGTAATCTTTAGCACATCTCGAAATTAATATCCATTAATTTCCTACTGAACATTATAATGTTGCAATGCCTAAATTCATTTAAAACAATTGATTTTAGTTTTTAATGATTCTTTTTTAATTTATTTAGACAAATAATAAGTATAGAATAACAATCGGCTTATCAGTATTGGCCAGAATTGTATAATTAGTGCATCCCTAGGTATGTAAGTTTTAGTCAAGCATATCAAAATCCAGTCTAAAGTACATTGAGAAAGAGCATTTTATTAAATTTCTTCCTCATATCTTGCATCATAATGGAATTTTCCGTGAGGTAGCAGAACAGAGCAGAGAGATCTGGAATGTGAGCAGGATGAGACTTGCCTTCTTTACTTTGGAATCCAACCTGCGAGAACTGACTCCGTTTTACAGTGTCTGACTGAGCCGCACCTTTTCTATGAGTGGGTCTGAGACCTCAGTGCCCCATTTCAGGTTTCATTAGAGTCCTAATTATCTGTCCTCCTAATTACACCACCCCAGATTTTAAACCAAAGCTCATTTGTGTCATGGTGAGACGATTAACACAAACCTTATAGAATGTTGAACAAATCCCCAAACAACATTTCACATTCTAACCTCGCGCTCCAGACATCATTTGATGGAAGATAGTCCTGTATATGTCACTCAAAGCTCTTCATTATCATGATTATAATTGTAGAACATCATCTTTGAATACCACAATAACATGAATTGCTCATTACACAGATAAACACAGCAGAGGACTCACAGTGTGTTTATCTAATGATCAAACCTTGTAGATCCATGTAATCTTTAGGAGAGATAAGGAAACTTAATAGGAGAAAAATTATGAGTAAATGCATGTGCAGAAAAGAGTGTGTTTGGATTGCTATTTAGGATGTGAAAAATAAGTTTTTCTTCAGAAATTCAAACAAACAGCAGTTCACACTTTTTCTGCTGTACTTTTGTACCCGCAACCCATAATACAAAGATTGATGCAGGTTTATAGCGATTCAGACCACCTACGGTCATTCTGCGCAGTGCAGAGGTGGCACATGAGACGCTGGTATATTGTTATGGGGCCAGGGTTCAGGCTGTTATGTCACCGGTCTGGACTGAGGAATAACACCCGATACGTCTCCGGCTTTGTTCACAGCCTGGAGCTCTAATGAAAGTTCAGGGCTCGTCAGCTCATTCATTCTCTCTCTGCGACGGCAGATCTTTCCAACAGTAATGGAGAAGAATTTAAATGTAATAGGAATGGAGTCTGTTTAAACCAAGGTTTTTGCCTTAGCTATTATCCCTCCATTGCTATTATTGGAGAAAAGTGCCAGAGATTTGCTTTGTATTACATTTTAGGGATTCTGAGCGGCTGCTAAAATGGACATCAATGTCTTTTTTTGCTCTTAAACGACGAGAAATGTAGCAAAGACTGTGGGTTTTTTATCTACTAAAGGTCAAAATGTGTTTGTAATAGATATGTTTTCCTTTTTTCCCCCTTTTTATTTAATATTGATTATTCATAACAGGGCATTACTGTGACATTACTTTTTTGAATGCCTCAAAAGAAGATCTGATCCCAGAAGATATGACTTTGGCTTGCAGAAAGTGCCAGAATATAGTGATTTGTGATTGGCATGTGTGCTTGCAGTTCAGTTAGTGAGAGTCACAGTAGCGCCATCTCTTGGTGTGCTTCTGGAATTGCTGTGGCACCTCTGCGTTGAAGATAATTACTGAGGTTGTAACAAAATATTAAACAATTTAGATATCTTTCCTGTTTTACTATGTAAATAGGCTAAGTTATGTAGGATTATGCAGATTTTTTGGGAATAAATTTGTTGATGCAAATGTCTTATGCATTGCCAATCACATTATATTTTTTAATTCACTCTGTTTATTCCTCATCAACCAGTTTCTTAGGGAGAAGCCATTAATACCCTGTGGAAACCAGTTTTTTTGGTAATTGTGAGTTTATATCTGACTTTATTGTGACTTGATTTCTCAAAATTGCATCTTTATATGTTGCTATTGTTATTTTATATCCTGTAATTGCAACTTTATTTCTCATAACTGTGACTGTATTTCACAGTTATGACGTCAATTCTCGTAAAATGCAAATATGTCTGACGATTGATTTTATAATACATAACTGTGATATTATTTCTTGTATTTGTGGCTATAATTTATAGTTGTGATTTTTATATAATTAGGACTGTGATTTTTATCATAATTATGATTTCATTTCTTGTAATTGTAATTGCATTTATATCTCACAATTGTGATGTTAATTCTCAGAAATATAGCTTTATATGTCATAATTGTGATTTTTAGATCCATCAATTGCGCTTTATATTTCACAAAGGTGACTATTTCGCATAATTGCAACTTTCCATCTCACAATAAAGGATAATGTTTATTTTAAACTTTCTCCCAATTACCATTTTTTTAATTTTTTACTCTAAGGCAGAGACGGGCTTCCATAATAACCCATATTATAGCCTAAATTCTTGTTCTGAGAACATAACCTGCTAAGTCTCTCACGCTTCTAAGGACTGAGCATCAGTCAGGTAAATTAGCTATGACTAACAATGTTTATGTAAATACTGTCTGAAGGAATTTGACTTTTTTCGAATGACAGGCAAATGGCAGAGAGCTGCTTTCCTCCACTCATAATAAAAAAAATTATGAGTTAACGAGCAGAGATGAATTCTCTCCTCGCCAGTTGCCATAGCTTCAGAGCTGAAGGATTTCTCATGTTAGGGATGTTTCATAATGTGGAGTCTGGTCTAATTAGAAGCAGATAATTTCTGTTGTACTAATTGTAGTCTTTAGTAATTAGTGAAGGAGTTACTTTAGAGACAGTTGCTCAAAGATTTGTTTAATATGGTGCCCATTAACAAACTTGAAAGCGAAGTTTCTAATTAACAACTTTACAGCTTCTAACTCAAGTGCTGTCTGTGGTATCTGATATATAGTATTCGCCTGCAGTCTTTCCTATCAAGCTCACAGGTAATCAGCAACATTAATTCTGCTGTGCGCAGCACTTTAATTGAACTATCTGTTGTGCTAAGGAGATTTTTGCGAGTTTGGTTAGTGTGCCTTAGCGTTCTCTCTCTCACCTGAGCAAAGACATCTGTCATATGATAAACATAGTAACATAATGTCTTGCATGTGATCAATTAGTGGCTGCCCACATGTCTGTAAATATGCTAAATGTGCCTTATAAACTAGAGCAATGCTATACTGTATATACTGCATATTGCCATGACGGAGTGTAAGGGTGAAATTAAGATGCCACTGCTACGTTTACATTACGCCTCCACTGTCGTTTTGCTTTTTATAGAAATAAAAACCATTTAATTCAGTTGGATAACAGTCACTTCAATCCCATCCCATCAGTTCACTAATCACGTGACGAGATGACTGACAAGACCATGGCGGAGAATTCATTGCACAACAGAGCCTAAGTGTCTGACAAATGTCTTATCTTGTAGAATACGCACTCAACACCGCCGCTCCCTGTTTACAGAGTATGTGCGATCGCGAAAGCAAAACGCTCATTCAAACAAGATTTCAATACCCCGCATTTTGAAAGCGGCTCCCTGATGCATGCAAATATCTCCCAATATGAAAACTATCTTAGGCTGGGCTCAGTAGTTGTAACCATTTCTTAGCTCTGTTTGGTCTTTTTTGGTCAAAATTTGGTCTATTTGCACTTTGAATATCGAGAGAGTACTTTATAGTTGCACTTAGTAAGACTAAGAGAAGACTATGTTATTTTTATTTATACTGTTTTTATTTCTGTTCAATTTGTGGAAAGGAGTTTAGTTAGAAGGCTAAAAGTCCTCATATGAAATCATACAGGAGAGAAGCCAGTACGTAGAGTTTGTGGCAAAACCCTTTCTCAAAACTCAGTGCTTGAGTATTGTTGTCTTTTTACTGCATATGATAATTCATACTCAGAATGTAGAACTGAAATGACATTCATTGATTAGTTAAAACATTTCAAATGCACCTGCACATTATTTTTCTAGTCATGTATTTCATCATTGAGGATTTCTTAAAAATACTTCACAATTCACAATTTGTGAACCCAATCTCATGTCTTGTCTCGTCACACCCCTAATACATACAAAACCGATCAAATGTTTTTTTGTTGTTGTTTTTTAAAGAAATGTATCATTTTACTCAGCAAGGGCAAAAGAAATTGATCAAAAGTGACAGTGAAAAATGTTAAGCAGCACAACTATTTTCAACTATGATGATAATAAGAAGATAATAAGAAATCAACATATTAGAATAATTTCCAAAGGATCATGTGACACTTTAGACTAGAGAAAATTAGGAATAAATGACATTTTAAAATATATTAAAATAGAAAACTTGTTTGTTTTTAAATTGTAATAATATTACTGTTTCTACTGTATTTTGTCCATATAAATACAGCATTGGTGAGCATAAGCAACAAAAACAAATACAAAATCTTACTGACCTCAGACTTCAATGGTATTTTAAAGAATGTAATAAATGGGTCAGTTCATCAGAAATTAAAATTTCATCATTTGTTCACCTTCATTTCATTACAAACATGTTAGGCTTTCTTCTGTGGAACACAAAACAGTAAAACAAAAAATTGGACCCCACTGACTTTGATTTTATCTTCCATAATATTGTTTTTTCTATTTCACATAGGAAAGAATGTCATACAGGTTCATTTTGGTAGACTATTCCTTTTAGTAAGACCTTCACTGACCAAGCAGTGTGTTCTAGTTGTGTACTTCAGATTTTGGCAAATGAAGTAGAAAATGTACATACTGTGCACAGTACATACTGCAAAATATATTCCACATCATGTGGTAGTATTTCAATTTGCACATACGTCAGGACGCTATCGTCATACCTTAGCACTGCACACTGTCTGTGTGATTAGATCCTACACCAACCTGCACTTCCTCCTGCTCTATTTATTGCTCTCAGCTTGCCTCTTGTCTTCGGTGGTGAAGCTCAGAGAAACTCAGCCAGCACGCCTCCAAAAACACCAGAGGAGATTAGCCTCCATTTACTCCTCAATCAGCTCCCACTTTGTCCGGACTCTGACATGTAATTTGATTTCATCTTTGCCTCACGCTGGTGAGTTTGCACCTGAAGCCTGCCTCCAATTAAGATGGAGGTGCAGGGGATGCGTCGAGCAAGCAGACTGAGAATTATGGGATTTCACAGCGTGTTCCAGCTTGGCTAAAATCCCTCTCTACAATTATCAGAAAAGAGCGCCGCCACCTTGTTCATCTGCTTGATAGTGGCACTTTTCAGCACACAGTGTTAATGAGAGTGCATGAATAAAGAATAAGATGGATGCCACTAATCCTGACAAAAAAAGTAATCAGCTATTCAGGAGCGAGAGGGAGACAGAGAGAGAATCTCTTGATTGCTCTTGCCTGCAATCAACAAAAACACAGAGATGCCAGTGAGTCAGATATTGAGTGATTGTTCTGGACCTGCTCCTAATGAGAGAGATTTTTTTTTTCACTCCCTGCAGAAACCGAGAGATGCCAGAACAAAAGAGGGAGGATGTGTTAAGACCACTTAGTTGGAGAGATGCCGCATGTCTTTGTGTAAAAAATATTTATGTTTTCTTTCTCTGCGTGTCTAATAAAGTAGTGAGCTAATCTGACCTAGAAGATTTTTCTTTTGCATATTTCGTCACACTCAAAGCATGCATGTACCAGTTTCAGTTCTTTGATTAGAGAAAGGGTCTGTCTGTGAGATGTGAGGTCTGTATGATTTAAAAATGAACACTTGTGGGCTGCAGGGACTTTGCGAGTCTCTAAAACTCTGGGAGATGGCTTGTGCACTTCCTAGGGCAAGAGTATAATGTAAATATCACCTGAAATGACATACAATATAACAGCGTTCATTTTTTTCCCCTCAATTAATATCACTGTGTTCCAGTGCATGTTCCAGAAGGTTCTGTCAGTGCATTAGTGGTGGGAAATTTTTCAGTGACACTTTCTGCAGTTTATAGTAATGCCAAGAGGTATTGACAAGTGACTTTCTTTATGAGTGAATCGATGAGTCATTGAATAATTCACTGTATTAGTTAGTTTCAGATTAATTCATGAACTAAACATCTCTATATTGTTTTTTTTTTTTGCATGGTGACACATTAATGTTAATTCTGCTGTGGATTTTTTTTTTTTTTTTGTTGGAGCAAAAATAGACAGTTACTGGCAGTATTATATTTAAAACATTTATATTTAAACTGAGTATTAACTTTATTAAACTATTCTTGCAAATCTGATAATTTATTACAATACAATATATTTATATACAGTCAAACCAAAAATTATTCAGACGTTTTTGATATTTTTGATATATTTTTTACTAGTGGGTCATATAGTTAATTTATGTAAGTGAGGATAGCAAAATAAAATAAACTGTGAAATAATATACCCAAAAATTCTTCATACAGTTGACTACCAGTAAAACTAATAAAAATTTGGAACCAAAAATTATTCAGACACTTTGACCTGACCATGTTTTGTTTAAGTGTTATCTGACATAATTAAGATTAATTTTTTTTCTGACACAGTTTAACTCTGAGATCTTGTCATATTTTATTACCATTTTTTTTAAAACTATAGTATATAATATATACACATATTTTCATAAACATACACACACACACACACACACTACATATATACATAAGCATTGTACTTTTTTTAATTTATTTGTATATTTATAATATTGTGCATATCATATCTGTGCTGTATTCAATTATATCAGTACAATTACACAAACACTTATTTGCTCTCAAAGGATAAAGCATTGTGGGATTTAGGAGTGGTGGTGAAAACCTCCTTGAAAGCTTTGCCTCACGTTCCAAAAGCTTATTTAAGGGACATTTAGTTCCGGGTTACTGTCCTTTTTGGTGTGTGAAGAGCCGGATTATGTTACCTATCTGTACTGTGAAGGAAGGACAAAATTAGGTCCCTTTCTGGCACTTGATGCAACCCCCCCCCAACTTTTTGCTAGCGCTGCAGAAAATTGGATTCTCTGCAACTTTTGAAAGGTACAAATGCTACGTGTTCTTGGTTTGCCTCATAAGACTAGAGAGAGAAAGAGAGAGAGTGAGTTCTTAGGAGGTGTTTTCCCCAGGCTGCGGGAGACACATAAAAACGAATGATGGCAATATTAGCTCGGCAACCAGGCTGATGTTATTGCGTTTTTATGCGCCTGGGGAAATCACCTTGTCTGTGGCAGCAGAAAATGATTATTGAGAGCTAATAGGGTGAAATGTTTAATATAAAGGATAGAACAGACGAAATCATTCACTGCTCCATGGGGAGCAAATTAAGAAGGGGAGATTGTGAAGGTGTGCGACAATGCGGTAGAAAGATGGTGCTTATTACTGTGGTGGCAGTTGGATGTTGCACCTTTACAGGAGCACAAAGCACAGAGCAGCACTTCAGAGACCGACCGGCCATGTCCTTCACTTCCTTTGTTAGGTTAAAAAAGCCAGGGAACCTTACAGTTAGGCTTGTTTACAGGAGAATTTGATGTAATTGTTTCAGTCCCTTGAGGACCTGCAGAGGTCAGGAAGTTTCTTTAAAACAGATGAAGCCATTTTATCACAAATACAAGTGTGTGAGCCAAATATAATTTTTTATGGCTTATATCTTCCGTAATAATGCCCTGTTACAAGCCTATTCCAAATAATGTGCCTGTAAATATATAGACAAACATCTGTTTCAGTAAGAGAACTGCTTAAAATAGCACATATAGAACTCTGCTAATGGAATTGCTCATCTGTTTGCCACCTGTTCTGTGTGCCCTTTTCACTTTCTCCATTTTTTCCCTGCTCTGTTACTTGTTTTCTGCCATTGCCATATTTTTTGTTCATTTTTTTTCTGCTATGTGAAGGCCTCATACTGGAATCTATTACTTTTTTCAGACTTTTCTATCTCAGACGACTGGATGTGGTATTGTCAACTTGGTCAATCTACTGTACTTTTTTCTCTCTATCTTTCTCCGTCTCTCATCATGATATTTCTATTTTTTAGAATCCTAAATCCATTTCATATTGCAGGGTGCAACGAAATATATATTTTTTTCTGTAATTCCTGTCGTATTTTTACACGTGTGCTCTCAATATGGGTGTCTTTTTTCTTTACAGACTGAAAAACAGACTGTTTTTTTTGAAGGCAGACACTTTGATCTTGTGAAATGATGCTTTTATTGAGAAAGGTTCGAAAATTAGCATGCAGTTAGCATATACTGAACACTACATACTGTAAGGAAGTAGTAATTTAGCAGACTTTTATCTAAAGTAACTGAAAATTTGATCATTGAAACTTTGCTAAGCCCTGCCTCATTCATTTTACTGACCAATACTTGGCAACTGTTTCCACCGATCATTTTCTTAGACTGTGCTCTTTAAAAACTTGCCTTGTTTGTTTCCCATTTTTCAATCTTTGTTTCAGTTCAACATGTAGAACATCAATAATAAAACTTAGATTGGCTGCAATGTAAGGTAATGTTACTGAATAAATGTCATTTAATTTATATATTAAAGGGATAGTTCACCCAAATGAAAATTATCCCATTATTTACTCACCCTCAAGCCATCCTATGTGTATATGACTCTTTCTTTCAGGAAAATACAATCAGAGTTATATTAAAAATATCCTGGTTTGTCCAAGCTTTATAATGGTAGTGATTGGAGGATGAGATTTTGAAATCCAGAAAAGTTCTACGCTATGTCCTATGTTATAATGCATAGTACGGCTTGGATGGCTTGAGGGTGAGTAAATTATGGGGTAATTTTTATTTTTTGGGGAACTATCCCATTAATCCAGGTCAGAGAGTAGTTAACGTTGTAGAAACGTTAAAGGACATTAGTCCAAAAGTGTAAAAAGACATTGCGATTTGCCTTTTCAAATTACGTTACTGTGTAATTTAACAATTTTTTAGGGAAAAACAGCAGATTAAATTTCTTTTCACTGTAATAAATCATTCCAGCCTAATCAGTTTTTCTCACTTCACTTCATGTGTGGCACATTTGACTAAAAGTCACACTGATTAAGGAAATCTCCAGTTGTGGGATGTGTTGTAAAGCTTGTCTGAATTGGCAACAGTTACCAAGAGGGGTGGAGCTTAGCGAAGCTTGGCGAAGGGTCAATAGAGGGTAAGCACGTGACGTCACCATTGGCCGGGGTGACTGCTGTTACGCCCACTATAAGTTTTAGGGCTGGACGATATGACAAAATATATAACATTGATATAAGTGGTCACCTGGATTTAGACTTAGTGATATTGTATTTATATCAAGCGTTCACAGGAAAATTTGCTTTATGTATTTCCCTGGCGTCAAAATAAGGCACATATAAATGTCTGGAAACATGATTCCTGGCTGCATGTCAATATCCATGGATTACCAGATCTTTGGTACGTTGTAAGGAACACTATATCGAGTCCAACCTTTAGTTTAAACTGATAAGTGTTTGTTTTACACAGTTTCCCCTATTAAATCCAGTTATACAGCAGGCATGTTCCAGTGGGAACGTGACATCAATGCATTTATTGCGAGGCTCAACACATCTAAAGAGTTGCTGCAATAAATTTGGAAGTTTGTCTATATGAAGTTCAAAAGAAATCCTGGAGTCCTGTATTGATCTGCTGTAAAAGTGGATCCTGAACCCACAAGGTAAATTTGGCTGCAGTAACTAAAAACACACATATAAGTGCTGACATTCATAGATATTTTTTGATTTATGGGGGAAAGATGTCTAAAATTTCCTTAATATAGCTACATAGGTCAATAACAAAGGTGACCTGCTGGGAGGTTTTTCTAAAGCATCTGACAGAAAATGCCATACATAATACATAAAACATGTGTTGCCATCAATTTCAGCTTCTGTAATTTGCCTATTCTGTAATTCAAATGTCATTTCAGCCCCTAATGTTTTTGAGTCCTCGCTCAAGCATCCCATCTTATGTTTTAATGCATCGGCGCAGTCCCCTCCTGCTTCTGTCCCATGGCGGATCTCATTCTTGTTGACCTTCTGTGGGAGATGCCCTCTGTCCTTCTCCCGGAGAGAGAGGTAGGAGAAGTCGAGAAATTGGAGGGAGGGATGCATAATCTGCAGGTCTCAGGGGATGTTCTGCAGGTGTGCTCATCTGCTGGCTTCGGAAAAGAGAGAGAGAGAGCGCGACAGAGAGAGAGGCCCAATTTTCCCCTCTCCTTCAGTGAAGGGCAGCCAAGAAGTCTCAAGAACAAGCGCAGGGGGTGGAAATATGGATTGGCTTGGGTAATGTTGAGAGCAGTCTGCATTATCACAATGGTATGGATGAACATGTGCCGAATAATTCCGCCTGTCGTATTGCAAAAGGGCAAGGAAAGTCAATTGATTGTAAACCGTGTGCCATTGACAGTCTATATTGACACATGACCATATTCGCCTGTCTGTCTGACAACTTCTGGGTTGTTGAGTCAACAATCGCATGTCATTTTCACCATATCCTATATCGACATTCATTTCATTCATAGTGAATGAAAAGGTGAGTAAGCTCTTTGTATTTTCTACCTGAACCTTTGTGCTCTGTCCCTAAGGGCCCGTGTTCTTTCCCTGAGCCCAAAGCCAGGGGTGTGAAGTCAGAGCTGAGTGGATGAACCGTAGTATGAGGTCATTCCAGTTATTCTCAGTTAGTCTCTACCTCTCAGGTACACAAGGTACCTGTCATAACACATTAATTCGCAGGTCAACTACGCTGTATTGGACATCAACCACAGGTCTTCTTTTGCAGGAGCTTGTTGACATGGTGTGATGCTTTTTATGGCAAGAAACATACTGTAGACTTTTGTAGGAATCAATTTTCTTGAAGTCCTCTCGTTTTTGCTATCGTAATTTAGTTTAATGTGACCATTTTCTGCCCTCATTCTGACCTTTACCAGCAGTTTGGTTCTACCATCCTGATGTATTGAACGTGTGACCACAAATTGGATGTCCTGGTGCTAAAAAAGAGAGATGTCATTCCATTTTGACAGCAGTTTTCTACTGCTAAAAATTACCTGGATGGAAAACAGTTGTGCGTAAATTGCAGGAGTGCATCATACTTGATCATGAACATGGTTTTTACTATTGTGGATATCTGATATGTTTTTCTACAGTATCCTTTTTTTTATGTTATATGAATCTCATATGTAATACATTCCTGTATGTAGGCAGAGACAAGTCATATATAGTCTTTTCCATCTTTCTTATATTCAGTTGCAGTATCTGACACGAAGTGTATATCATGCCTTCACTTTCATTTTTAGTTCCTGATTGCATTACTGCTCATTAGCATAGTTAAACGCTGCTTAATTATTGGTCGCTATTGCTCATGAATCCTCATATTGCCAGTTCTCTTTGAAAATTAAAAACGAAGTAATTTTATGGCTGCAAATCAATGCACAAGAAAGTGTAACTTAAAATTAAACAAAAAATTGTATTCTGTTTGTCAGTTTTGAAGCAGTGTTCTTTCTGTTAATGTGCCTTTGGTTCAGACGTTAATACAGTGATAGTTTCCTAATGTCCCATTTTTGCATCTCAATATATGTCTAGATTGTACACTGATTGTAAAATCACGCATTAAATTAAACATTGCTCCGTGATTGGTCATTTTCATTCATGATTCCTAAAATTGCCAGATCTCATTTAAAAAGAAAAACGTTCAATAGTTTTATGGCTGCAAATCAATTAATTAAGTGCACCTTCTAAAATTAGACTTAGATTTCTAGATGTCATTTTTTAAAAGTGTTGATTTATTGTAAATATGGGCTGTGTTCTATTAATGTGCTTTTGGTTCAGACGTCAATACAGTAACAGTTTCCCAGTGGCCCATTTTTGCATCTCAGTATATGATCTGATTGCATTGTGTATAGTATGTCTACATATTGACAGTTATCTCAAAAGAGCAAGGAAAATCCTTTTCATGACCCTTTTAAAATTTGAAGTTAAAATCTTGTTATTCCAGTTATTCAAGCCCTTCTTCTCACTACAGTGGTTGGGCTCAAGGACAAGTTGCACCCTAATGTATTATTAATCCTATTCATTAACAGTGTTCATGGTGGTGTGATGGCAAATGGAATATTTTCAGAAATTTTCAGAACTACACAGCCATTAAACTAATAATATTATATAGTAATATTATAATGCATAATAGTATAATACTGTTAATTATGTATAGTGTTTTGACAGATACACAGGTTTATACAAAAAGCAATACATCTTTTATACATGTTAATATAAATAATTTTTTCTTCACCGGGAGTTTGATTGACAGGTGAACTAACCAATCATAATGACAAATCCATAGTATGCGGTCTTCCAAAGATATTTGGAAGAATGTTTGTAACTAGGGTTGGGAGTTGTCTACCAGATTGGTATCGGACAATGTCTACAGTGAAACATTGCGATGGACGAAGACATCGGGGTGGGGGGATTTAATTAATTGAAATGAATTAAAAATGCTCGCTCTGAGAGAACACGAAAGAGCGAGCTGAAAGAGCTTGAATGAAGCACGTTTGGCTTTACATAAAACTACTAGAAGATATGGCGCTGAAATATCATTACCACAAACGATCCTGAGTGCTTGTGGTGTGATCCACACCGCTGTTTTAACGCGCTGCTCACTTCAACTAGAAACAGTAAAATGGTGCTACCGTTCTGTCTTACGGTCCGGATGGAAACATGCCGAAGTCCGGATGCGGACCGTGGTCCACCATTTGAATGTCAGTGATTTAGTTTGAATCATGTAGAATCACGATTCTGGCTCAACATCGTCATGTCTGTCAGCATCGGTGATGGATGATTGCGTCGTCTATCGGCCCAACCCTATTTGTAACCAAGCAGATCTCGCCCCCCCATTGACTGCCATAGTATTTTTTTAACACCACACAAATATATAAAAGAAAATGAATAAAAACATTTTGGATCAATAAACCTTAATATATATATATATATATATATATATAAATAACTGCAGAAAGGCCACACTGCAGATAGATATGCATTTCACATGTCAGCAAATCAAATTAAATTGGCTAAATTGCCTGTGCGAGCAACCTTTAACTCTACAGCGCAACATCGATGCACCAAAAAACAATAAAAAAATTAATTTACAGAATTTAATTAGAACAGAATATACAATTCTAATAAATAAAAATAATTAAAAAAAAAGAGAAAATTGTCATAATCAAGTCAGAACTGCAAAATGCCTGAAGTACAGGGGAACATCAAAGCACAAGCCACAAATAGTTAAATAAGATAACCCAGAGTGATCAATAAATAAATTAAAATTAAAGAAATTATTAAAATAACGAAAGTATAGCCAGAATTGTCAACTTTGTCTTTTTAACTGCAGAGACAATAAACGCTAAACTGGAGTGGCAGTCTTTTTGTCTAAACATTCACAGCATCCAAAAATCAAATTAGAACCGGCTGAAATGTTTTGAAATCACACCTACCTGATTGAAAAAAATCCAGTCTTTCACTCAATCTGCATGTGTCCGTTTGAGTCTTTTCAAATAGTGTGCTAGTCAACTCGTTAATGCTGGCCAGCAGAAGCGCGGCGCAGTGTTTGTCGTTGTTGAGTGGAAGGACATGAGCTGTTGGCACAACTTGTATATACGTTTTTTGGATCATCTTTTACCATTTCAAAGTGCATCCAATTCTACACTTTAGATTTTCTTATCACGGACATTGTTAAAGATTTAATCCCTGCTGCCAAGATGCCCTCTGTCGGTCACGGATCATGGAAGTGAAACTTAAATCTGTCACAGGGGTGGTTGGATTTATTCATGCACATTAAAAATATTTATTAAAAGCTTCTTTCTTTTCACATTTTTATTCATAGCATTATGTATATTAACCTATTGGGAGAGAACCACTATGTCTATGTAAAATCAGATATTGAGCACCCCCATATCTCGTTTTATAACACCTCCGCGAAGCATCGAATCGTCGACTATTCAGGGTCACCCCTAGTTCATTCAAGTTTATTTGATGCTATAAATTAACTAGTAGGAAGTGATGATCGGTTCACGAACCGCTTGAACTGAGGTGCAAGAGCGATCTGTCACTACACATTAAAGAGCCACAAAACGGTATTTATTGTTTATATTTCTTTAAAAATTACAAAATTTTAAATTTGAGACCTTGTTGTCAGTGTCCTCTTTGCTCCGTGATGTATTTTTCACTGTGTGAGAACATGATGTGTGGTGTGAGACCGGACATAGCAACAGTAAATAAAGGAGGCGTGTCTTTGCGAACTGTCAATTTTGCACGTTTCTTGCAGATGATCCTTTGGGGTGTTAATGGTTCTACAGTTTGTCATCCACAGAACCCTTGAAGCACCCTTGAGTGTCACGACCTGCAACATGTACCCAGGGTGAGTGGGATTGTGGTTGGGGGCTGTAACTTTACTCAGACCCTCTACCATGAATAACCCTTTTTTGCCCATAGACCCAAGCAGATGGGCAAACTCGTAGAAGAAAAAAAAAAGAGCAAAACTGACATACTTTAGATGAGAGGACAAAAAGTGAAAGTGCAAAGCACGCAGTGCATGTGCGCATGTTATAGAAATGAGCTCCGTAGATATATGAACTTTGTTAATGTTAACCTTGTTATTCTGAGAAATATCGACAGCCACAGACCTCTGTGTGAGTCTTTCACTTTTTAACTTTATAATCTAGTGTACTCGGAATGATTTACTGTATTGCTTCATAATTGAAGTGCCTATCTTCGGAAAAGACAAATCAAATGCAACACATTGATCTTTACTTTATAGAACCTTTTACATTTTGCAGTCATTGACTTAGTCATTAACTGCAAGAAATTCATATATAAGAGCTGGAAGCTACGCTGTATGTGAAATCAGCCTTTGAAACATGCAAGTCTGGAATTACAGCCCTTCGCTTCAAAGCCTGAGCGCTATAAACCACATCCGCCGTGGCACAAGGTTAATGAGAGGAGTTTGAAAATGGTTTATGTAAGATTTTATCGGGCAAATACACAAACGCACACACGAAAAGGGATCTAGAGGAAAAATAGTCTGCCCCGGGGTCTAAGCATACTCAATCAATAGCCCACTGAGAACCTGTGGCCAGAGGAATAGCTCTCACTGTCTCATCCTTAGGGTT
This sequence comes from Elopichthys bambusa, assembly GCA_037101425.1. NCBI lineage: Eukaryota > Metazoa > Chordata > Actinopteri > Cypriniformes > Xenocyprididae > Elopichthys > Elopichthys bambusa. The sequence goes on from CM074451.1 coordinate 7,972,260, forward strand.
TTCATTCTCGTATTCTGTAGCCTGCCTCACCGTACGCTTGCAGAAATGCACACACACTTCTCAGCATCGTCCATATGGCTTGAGAATCTAGGAGAGCCTCTCGGTGCCGGGATGCCGTGCAAGACTGTGACGGCCAAAGCCTCTTCCTGCATCTCCCCCGAGGCTTGTGGAAACAGGCCTTCTTAAGCAATTGCAGGAGTGGGACGAGACACCGGTCGTATTGGGGGGAAGCTGCAGCCAAGAATGCGTAATGCTGCCATAATGCCATCGAACTGGCGTCTTCATAAATGTCTGGTCCCCTGAGACACTACGAGCGCTGTGTGTTTTGTAAGTGAATATGTGTGTGTGTGGGCTACATGAATAAATGCATGTCCAGATCCACATGAAGAGCGTGGTCTGTTTGCTCATTATGTATGCGCCGTCGCGGGCTGGGCTGTCCTCAGGAGATGAAAGTTTGTAAACATGAATAATAATTAGGCTCAGGTCTTTGGGCAGGTAATCTGCCTGCAAACTCCGCCGGTATGTTTCACTCATTTACTATTCATTCGGTTTCGGGGGTAGAACAACATTTGCATTTGGTGAGAACAGAGACACAGGTAATGTTTGATCTGCATTCGGGCCAAACAGGCTCCATCTCTTTTCCAATAGGATTTGAAGTGGATTAAACGTGAGAACGCCGGCTACAAAGGTAAAGCGACACTGTTGTCCACTGCGAACATTATATTGACTGCATATCTGCATCCTACAACAAGGTTTGAGAGTAAACACTACTATTTTGGTTCTGATTGAAAGCTTTTTCCCCTCCACATAAAGGTGAGAGGCATGTGAAGTGGAAAGAAGGCTTTTGTCCTTCATTTTGAGTCCTGAGGAGCATAAAAGTGCCTGAGAGCTTCGTGTGAGTGACGTGCCGTAGGATGCCGCACTGCTTTCAGACAGCCGCGGAGCATCGCAGGAGAAGCTAAATTAGAACTCCAGGGCTTCCAGGTTTAATGGAGGGCGGCTGGTGAGCTGACAAGTGAGGGCTTATTGACACATCGATATGGCGCTGATGATTAATTAAGAGCGCCGTGTGTGTTATCTGTCTCGGCCGAGATGTCCAATCTGGAGGTGACATTGGAACAGGAGTCCTACTTTTTCCTTCTCTCATCCACCACTTTCCTTTGGTACACAGCACCCAATATAGGTAAACAAACCTCTGCCCTCCCTCCTCCACCCCTCCTTTCTCCTCCATTTTACTGATAGGCCTAAGACTTTAATCCGGATCCAGTGACAAACTTATCCCCAGTCAATACGGTAAAGAGAACCTCCTATGAGGGATGTGCGCTCTGCTGAAAAGCTTGGCAGAAGAGGAAACATCCTGCATCTCAAGCATTACTCACCCTTCAAGGAGAGGGCACTCGATAATGATTTGGCTTTGCAAACACTGCTCTTTTCAAACACAATCCAGTTCGTGAGGTGCTTTTTTCACCACTGTGATGTATCTTACAAATGAGACATTATATTAGCATTTAACATCAAAATTGGGTCATCTTCCGTCACTTGTAACTAAGGGGCTGTTTACAAGACACCATTTTCAACTAAAAACTTTTTATGTGTTTTGACCGTTCATTTACACGACAATGGCGTTTTGGTGACCTGAAAATGCAAACTTTTGAAAACAGGTTTCAAAGTGCACGTTTTTGAAAACGGTCTCCGTTTAAACAATAAAAACACATGCGTATTACATTTTCAGTGTCTGTTTCATTGCCATCTAATGGCCTGCCAGCAGAATACAGTAGTGTTGTCAAAAATATTGATATTTCGATATGTATCGATACTAAAATATCTGAAACGATACAATACTAATTTCTGCAATATCGATACACCGATATCAGCTGCGCGTCTTTGCTCTCCACTCCAACAGCAAGTTGAGACGCACGCGCCTCTTTCAGTCGTATCATGCTCTCCATTCCGATTAAATAGTGTTGGTGTGACCAGGTCTGAATTCCTGCAGATTTTGCGCTCACATGAAGCGCAGACACATAATAAAGCCGCCTTTGACATACAAGTGCCAAAATTAGCTCTTTTTCGCGGCTTATTAATGGTCAAATACATTCAGCAACAATGTCACAATGCCCATCTTGGTGAGTATTAACGTAAACACAGTCGTAAACGGTTCAGGAAGAATGTGTCCGTGCGTGCGTCAGGTCTTAAAAGTACAGTAGCCGAATAAACGTGCAGCTCTCTATGTTGTTAATGTTAATCAAACAACAAAAGACAAAGAGAAAATCAATGACTGCTCTTGACTGATTAACTTCTGTAACTAATTATTTAATTTTTACAATGAAGATTATCCAATGTTATTTTACATTTGATTACTTTATTTCTTTGTTCAGTTTCTTACCTGAATACTACTGTTAGAGTTAGATCTACCTGAAAAAAAATAAAGCAGTCTATTTCATTTGTATCTTTATTCTATTGTATTTATTTGTACTATTGTTAGTAATTTGTTTATTTGTTCTTATTTTATTACTGTTTACTTGTCTTTTTAAAATTCAATTAACCATTTGAAATTAAGCTTGTGCTGTGTGTAAGATAACAAAATTACCCCATTGTAAAAACAAATAAAACAAGTACATTGATCAACGTTTATATATGAAAAAAGCTTAAATGCTTTATCATATAAAGTGATCTCTTCAGAAGAAATTTTTGATTGCCTAGATTTTCAATAGAAGGGGGGAAAAAAAGAAATAATATTAAAAATATCTATATGACAGTATATACAGCTTTTTTCCCCTGTGGTATCAAAAATGGTATTGAATACCAATACCTTTTAAGGTATCGTATCGAAGTTAGAAATTCCAGTATCGTGACAATACTAGAATACAGCATGTTTACTGATTTGTATCATTTTGACAATAGTGTTGTCTGTACGTGGATAACTCAAAGGAAAAACGTCTCCGTTTTAAGCATATCGTTGGCGTGTATACGTACCCTAAGACACTTGGGGTTTTCTAACATTGAGCCTAAGATTGATGTCTTCCCCAAGACATAGTTTGATTTCTTTAACCCTGCAGAATGTTAGCTGCAGTAAGTCACGTCGAGGATCTCTAGCTTAACGCCATACCTTCAGGATGCTAATCTGTCTTTGTTAGTCTGCCACGTAGTAACTCTCTACAGGCAAGCTTAAGACTGATCACCTGCCTTCTCTCCATCTAACTCTGCTCTGCATACTACTGTACCGCAGCACTTTGTAATTGTCACAGATGCCACTTTTTTGGCCATTCAACCAGTCTTGTGTTACGTGTAACTGCGGCATGGTGGTGATTTGACAAGGATAGTGCTGTATATGTGTGCAAGAAACAGTAAATTTTCAGTCATGGATATTTAAGGAGCTATATGTTATCCATGTCCATTGCTAGTTACATTTTAATTAATTTCCCCCCTGAGACATTATTATGGACTATAGTGCTATTTAATGTAAAAATAAAGGTATAATTAAAAAAATAGAAACGTAAATCAATTTTCAAAGTAATAAAAATGTATCAAAGTTACATTTAAAAACTATTTTATTGGTGTTTTTGAAATGTAGTTAAAAGCAACAATAAAAAATTGACATATTTCTCAATTATATTTAATATCTTGTTTTAATTGTCTGTTTATTTATCAAAATTAACATTTATTGTTATATTTGTTTTAAGTACTGAATTAAATAAACAGTTTTAAATGACTAAAACTTTTTAATTGCAGTTTTAAAAGCATTTGCCAATTACTTATCTTGATATTATATTTTCTTTCCTTTTTAAATGTTTTTATTTATAATTTTATAATTTAAAAAAATTGACAAATAATTTTATGACACACCAATTTGACACAAAATTGCTGCACTTAATACTTGATTTTTTCCTTTTATTTTCAGGTGGCTCTCCTAGTCTCCCAGAAGACAATAATGCAAAGTATACCATGTTCTCATGCAAACTTCTGTGGAGGAGTTGTTTAAAGCAACAGCTACAGTATTTGCCAGAAGAGAAGGTAAATTATCTGCTTTCGCCGATGTGAACTTGTCAACCCAATCATTTTGAATGCACCTCTGGGGTGAATAAAATTCTCTAGGTTCACCAATGTTATTGGTTAGCCAGAAGCAAATCCTGAATAATCATACCTTAATTCAGAGAGCACACAGAGTTGAGCTTTGCAGTTTGGCCGGTAGCACAGGATTGTTTGTCTCCTCTCAAAACAGTTTTCATGCTTGTTTCCAGTACCTTGGGTACACCGTCCACACAAATATAGCGCACACATTCCCTTATACACTTAGGTCTGACCCCGCTGACCCGTATCTGAAGAAGCGTGACTTCCCTCAATAACAAGGATCATTGTCTACTTCCAGTGTTTCACTCTGGGACTTGTCCCTATAATATTGCCTGTATTTGAACACCCTGCCCTTGCCATTCACTCCATCTTCAATCCCCATAGGTTATTACGCACCAAAGCTATCTGAAGCAGCTTATTCCCCAAGAGCTTGATCGCATGATCAAATGCTAGATTGAAGAAAGTGGAATATATATACACAGAAGTAGCCATAATCCCCGTCGTCTTTGAGCAAATCCAATTGTAGTCGCAGATAGGTAGAGTGAGCTAGAATTTGATTGAGGCCCACAAGTGGCATGGCAGACTTAATGCAATGTGACATTGTTATGAGTGGCGCCTTCGTACCTCTCCCTGTGATGTAATCTGAGATCCGCCGAAATGAGAAAGGGAGGCGTTGTCGGAGCCCATGTGCTTGGTCTATATGAGGAAATGGAAAATGCATGACAACATAATTTCTCCTCATAACTGACTATTTGATTACAGAGAATATGAGATATTGAGACCCTATCAGATGATAGAATTAGAACCGTCCCCCTTCATTGAAAAAGCTCATTGTTGTGGAGGAATCATCGCTGTCTTGTTTCTTATCTGTATATGGAGAGTGAAAAATACAATTAATTGTATGTATCTGCAAATAATTAACACCATCCTATACAATGGTTAGAAAAGGGCAAGTCTGGTTCACACGAGGATGACTATACACTAATTTGATTTCACACATGCCGTTGAAGATGCATTAATCTTTCGTAGCCCATCGCTCACCCCAGAGCTGGTGAAGCAGGAGAGAGAGAGAGAGAGAGAGAGCAAAGGGGTTAGCAGATAGGGGGGTTCAAGTACGTGTCCCCCATGTTAAGTATATTCCCGTGCCAGCAGACATGCTTCCTGAGGGCAAGTAGTGCGAATGCTAAACAATGTCACAAGATGGCATTTACATCGTTGAAATTTTTTTTCCTCTTTCTAGATCACTGACTTTCCCTCTTATTTTGTGTCTCTGTCTATGCTCATGTAGTCTTTATAATTTGTAGTCTTTCTTCTTTTCCTGTCTCAGACTTGGGGAATTTGAGTTCCTTCCCAATCTGTGTGATTTATTCTAAGCAGTAAGTCCCAAAGTTCAAGAGGTGATCATATTATTACTTTATAGATTTTGTGTAAATGATGATTTTCCTTTTGTATTCATGAGCCTATACAATATCAAGATATATTGTAATGTTTACATACACATTTTGTTGGGTAATTCCTAATAGTTAATCACTTTTATTGTTTGTAATCCATTGCCTCATGATGAGAAGGCAAATTTGTCATATACTGTATGCTTATGCTAAAAGAGAGTCCTCATTGTTATGTTTGTCTAGATTTAATAAATAGGGACTGGATGGCAAAAATTCTGAGTTTCAACAAGTTTATTTCTACAAGAACATGCAGATTATGCACCACTACAGCACACATTTTTATCCTTATTTTGCTCCCAGAAAGTTTACTGAATTGTTATCTGGGTGCCTTTATGGGTAACAATGAAATTACTCACTGAATGTACAGTTTCACTGGTAGAGAAAGAAGAGAAACATTATGCAAACTTGCAGCCTTGTTGCACCACATCTGAGAATTCAACCCAGCCGCCTTCTGAAATGGTAAGCTCTTTTATTGCTTTCATATCATTTGGGTTCAGTAGCAAGGTGCATTTGTATGGGTCAGGAACACAATATGGCTAAACTTTTGCTTGGTGTTTGAAGGTTAAAATTGAACAGTGACACGCCTGTCTTTGGTTACAGATCACTGGAGGTCTTGTTTGTGAGAAATGATGATACCCCAAGGGTCAGATTGGAGGCAACTGTGCTCGCCAAGATAACAACCACAGTCAAGTTATCAAAGGAAAAGTTCCAGCATTGAGGCTGCTTTTCATATCCTATTTTGAAGGGGATAAAATAGCCCCCCCAAGAGGACTAATACGCTCAGTGCTTCTGACAGTCTATGGATATCAAAGAAATGGTGTGGTGTGTTTTCTTACTTTATGTCTCAAGCCAAACATACTCCTTCCCCTAGGTTGTCCTCGTTCATCAGCCTTCCAAAATTGGTCCTTGGACACCTAGCGCTGAAGGTTTTCTTGACTCATTTGGGATCCATTTGAGGACGTCTGCTGTGAAGGCATCAAATAGACATCTGCAAAGTCTACAACTGGCCCCCATACTCTCCTGTCTTTCAAAGGCATATGATAAGGGGATGGAAATATGAAAATGCACTTGGCAGGGGGTGGTGAGGATGCAATTTCCACCCTGGCTATTTCTCTCGGCCTGTGTAGAGGAAAGAGTTTCAGTCCTCTGAAGTTCCTGTGCATCATGTCTCAGAGAAGCTAGATAGAGCAGGGCTCACACGCAGGAGGTTTAAAATAATGTTATATGTGGCCTTTCATGTTTCTGAGGTTTGGTGGAACTGCATGGACTTACATTCCTGTTGTAACCAAAGGCGCTTACACCATTTCTGTTCTGTGGCATAGGGTAAATGTTGGGATATAAATTACCGGTCATATTATATAAATTTTTGGGGTTTGTTAATGTGGGTTTATTGTGATAGATGGATGGATGGAAGAAATTGAGACTTCCGAGCTAATGGCAATGACTCAAGAGTACTTGAAGGGTGTTTCAATCAATGGAGGATTACACTGAAAAGCATGTTGATAAATGTTGACACTGGAAACTAATTAAAGTAGGGACTTATTGTGGTGAATGTGGCTCTTACATTTCTAGAGTGCCCGATTGCATTTTCAGTTTTTTTATTATTTATTTTTTTTTATATTGGACTGAAGTCGCACCAAGTCAAGTGGCATTCATCTGACTACCAATTTCAAGCTGAAGTCATCAGGTTAAACCAACCCTTGTATTTCTCGGTGGAGGGATGCCTCCAGGAGGGCATGCTGCATATCAGCATTTCTTCAGTCACAGAAAGGGCCACTGAGAGGTTAATTTGAGAGCCAAATGCATGAAGGACGGATAGCTGCGGCAGAATTTGATTAGCTTTTCCCGCTCAGTAAATAAGTGAATTAATGGCAGCTATTGTCCTTGAGATTTATTTTCTGAAAGAGGAAATGAACCCTGAGCACGATGGTGTGCAGTTGCTGGGGCGGGGGTCCATGTCCAAAGTATGATCACATATTGGAGACCTCTTATTATTCAGCATCGGCAGCAGAGCCTTTAGGTGCACAAGAGCAATGAGGTTTAGGGATTATATTACGATTCAAAATGAGCTGGTTGATTACATTTTGCTAAGACTTGCTAGAGCAGCAAAAACATGTTCTGATTTGACACCCTCAAATAAACACTGAAATTAAAGCTGTTTACATGCAGGATTGGTGATTTACTATGATAATTGCAAGGTTATCAATTACAAAAAAGTAAAGGTAAAACCTTTTCCTTGCTTTGAATGAAGTCCGCACATCTGCAGTCACAGAACATCACTCGTTTCTCACACTGCTCTGGTGTAATCTTGGTCCACTCTTCTTCCAGTCTCTTCCACAGTTCGGTAATTGTAGTGGTTTTCTTAGCCATAACTTTGTCGCCATGGATTTTCCAGAGATTTTCAATCAGGTTTGGATCAGGACTGGCCATTGGCCATTTCATTATTACAGTGTTTTAGCTTTAAGGAACTGCTTTACCTGTTTTGCATTGTGACAGAGGTATTGTCTTGCATGATAATTGCGGGCTGATTGGGAGATGCTCGGAGGAAAAGGAACCACATGTTTCTGAAGAATGTTCTGATAAACATTTGCATTCACCCTGCCATGTAGGTACAAGTCTTGCTGCAGAAAACATCTCCCAAATCATGACACTTCCACCTTTCACTGACTTTTTTGCGCACTTTGGTTCCAGTCTTTCCCCTGAACATAATGTTTCCCATTGGACCCAAATAAATTGATCTTGCTCTCATCACTAAAGTGAGTTTTGGGCCAGTTCTCTTCTATCCACACAACATGCACTTCAGCAAAGGTTAGTCTAGCTTTTTGATCCTTTCTCCTGACAAGAGGCTTGGTCACTACAGAAGGGGATTTCAGTAAAAATTCTCAATGGCAAGACACTGTATGCCAAGACAAATCCTATCCCTGTTGAGCACTGAACTTGCGAGCATTTCCAGCTGCAGTGTTGAACCAATTCTCCATTGAGAGTCTCCGCATTATCCTGTCCTCTTGTTCAGTTGTCGTACATGGGCGACTGGCTTTTTTGGGGGACGTGAATAAATTGGTGTCATTTTAAAGGTGCAATTATTTTAGAAATCACGCATTTGGAATGACCAACTTCTTTTGCAATGGCTGAAAGGTCATCCCTTTGGACAACCTACTGTCACAGGGTTTCAGTCACCTTGCAGCAGCTCGCTATCTTGCAAAATCAGTGAAAATTGAAAAGTTATCCTAACAGGAATGTAAATATAACAGGAATATAAAATAACATTGAACGCGATTATCGCTTAAATGCGGTTCTTTGTGCGATTATGAAATTGCAAAGGCTGTGATTGTTTTTTTTTTAATTTTTTTTTTTATGCACAGCTTGTCAATAAATTATGGCTCCAAATGCTAATCCATCTGAAAGCATTGCGAGTTAGAGTCGCTTATAACGTAATTTGAAAAGGCAACACACGTCAAACATGTTTCCAGACATGAGAAGCATTTATTAACATCTTGTCCAATGAAAAATGAATGTTTTTAATCCAAACTCACTTCCTAACGACAGATGAGTATCCTTCTGTGAGATGATGTGGCTTCTTACACAGAATAAGGCAGTCGTGTGTTTATTAGTCGTGTTTAATCAATCAAAGTGTTTCATTCTTCTGTTTATTCAGCTACAGCGATATGATGCCTGTAATCTTCTTCTGCGGCAGGGCATATTTAGAGTTTCTGCGCAAGAGCGCCCTCTGGCTTTCAGATGTAGAAGCATTTACTACTGATCACAGAGCCGTACAACTCTCTGATCAGCCTTTGCAAAATCGCGATAAACCGTGCAGCCTTAATGTGTGTGTGTGTGTGTATAAATATATATATGTATATGTAATACACACAAAAGCATTTGCTCAATAATTATGACATTTTGTGATTATGATTTTCAACCCATTCAAGTGCAAAACCAGTAGAAAGAATGACCAACAGTCAAAGGCTGTTTAGCTGAGGCTTGATGTTCACTTGGCATGGTTTAACACCTCTTTGTCACATTCTCTGACTCTAGAAGGTACTAAAATGTAATCTTAAAAGCTTTGTAGGCAATTAAGGTCATAGTTACATATGGGACTAAAGCACATCCGACTATATTTGCTAATATTATTACTTAGCTCTACTAATATTTGTTCTGGCTGAGTGAGAGACTCTCATACTTTTGACGGTGTTCAGCAGGCTTTGGTGAGGATAACTCCCCATCTCACACCGCCTGGATGTGCACATGCTGTGGACTTCATGCACATATGGGTTGAACTATATAGCAATCATTCTCGGCTGGTGTCTCAATTTAGAACCGCGTTCACCGGTCATTCTTTATGCACTGGCTAGAAAATTAAGTCCATTTCTTTTAGCTTTGTGGTGTGTATTTAAATTAGAGTGTATTTGCATATTTCCTCTGAGAGGAAAATGGCTTTTGATGCTGATCTTGATTAATGAACTCTCATCAAGCAGATTAATATATATTCTGTCACACTTTAAGGACTGCGTTACAGCAATTAGCTCGGGCTTGATTTGGCTCTCGTTCAGCCTTCAGACAATTTCTCGCTCACAAACATATACTTCTGTGAGGACATTTAGAAATTTTATGGTGATATTTTCAGAACAGTTAAAGCATGCGCTCTAATCAGCCAAGGATCTCTTAAGATGACACTCACGCTAGCCAAAAGCCTTCTCCACTTTAGAAATGCTAAAGTGAAGCTCGTGCTCACGTTCAGTATATTAATGCCTCTTGAAGTAATTGTGTATGCCATTAAGGAAGTGGATTTGCTATCGGGAAATGCATGCATGCACTCACTTGGCACAACACCTCATTAATAACTGTTGTTGTTTTATTTCCCCCCTGCTGCCATTGCGGAGGGGCAGAACGTAGTGCCAGGGTGGATTGAAGATGACAGGGAGATAAATTTCTCTGACTTCCTGTTTTCCATTCAAATTAGAGATACACCCTCTAGTCCTCTAGAATGCAAACTCAATCATACAGCCTGTTTTTTGTCTAATAGGAGCGCTTGCATCTATGACCTTTGCCCTCATATCTAAACAGAAGTGAATGCCTGTCAGGTAAGTAGAGTTTTTGGCATTGAGGACAAAATGTAGCTCACAATGAATGCCTCTTCTCAAAGACGCACACATATAAATAGCAGCAACTTATTCTTGAATGTGTTTTATATCCACGATAGATGTATGAGGACTACGGCGGCTCAAACACCTGTCAGCTAGAGGAAGGCGGTCATGAGTGATCATCTTTGGTCACACGTATTGCCTCTGCAACGCTCCAGAACAGCTTAATCAGCACAATCTTGAAGGCAGGAATTCATCACTCATTACTTTGCTGGCTATCAGCAATTAGCAGTGGGAGGTAGATGATCCTGCTTCCAGAGGCCAGGATCAATCCGTCCATCTGTGCTCCACTACCGGGGGCAAGTTGAGCCCTCATGTTCCCTTCATGATAGATGTGCAGAGCTGCACTGTATTACTGGTAATGTGGCCTAACAAATATTTGGACTGGAATATTGTTTGTGAATTTGCAGCAAACAGGACTGACTGACTGGTTGATTGTTTAAAGGTGCAGTGTGTACATTTTAGGAGGATCTATTGACAGAAATGCAATATAATATACATAACTATCTTTTCAGTGGTGTATAAAGACCTTACATAATGAATCATTATGTTTTTATTAACTTAGAATGAGCCATTTCTATCTACATACACCGTGGGTCCCCCCTCCTTGTCAAGTCACCATTTTGCGCCAGCATGTTTCTACAGCAGCCCTAAACGAACAAACAGAGCGCGTTTCATCACTATGTTGTTCTTCTTCTAAATCGTTTTGTGACTTTTTAGAGTCAGCTTGCATCGTCACTACATTGAATACACATGAAAAAGAAAAAGTAGTGGTAGTAGACATCTGGTTTATTAGAAGCATAGACCGTTCTTTGTTAGAAGTAAGACAGAACCTCATTGCTTGACTGGCTAACGTACTCTCTGCTGTCTCAGACAGCGACATCTTTGACTTGTGTCGGCCAGACGGCCACCGTAGCTTCTCAAATCACGCGAAAGGTAGGGGTGAGTTGCCGTTGGTTGTAGTTTGCAACTTACTAAATGCCTCTAAAATTGATACACTGCACCTTTAAGGTGGATTTCAATGGCTTGGTGTGTTTATTTATTTATTTATTTATTTTTTTTCAAATCAGTTATCAGTTATAGAAAGCAATAAAATTACCACATTCAAGGTCCAGAGAAGTATTAAAGACATAGTTAAAATAGTCAATGTAACTACAGTGGTTCACTACGTCAACTGCATATGACAACAGCTCAAATTGTTAAATAAAGTCGTTATTTTTGTTTTGTTTTTGCACACAAAAATATTCTCGTCGCTTCATAAGATTAAGGTTGAACCACTGTAGTCAAAATATATAATACTATGTATTTTTTGATTTGTGTTAGTGACACTGTGCTCTTAAGTTTAATTTACTAAAGTCCTGAACTATTGCTCAGGCAATAGGAACTGTTTTCTAGCTTCAAAAGGAACCCGATTAGGGAACTCAGCGTAGGGACTGTATGACAGTAACAAAAACTCTGTAAAGGAAGATAAATCCTGGGTTTTACCTGAGGTTATTTCTTCTTCCCTTCTCTTACAGAAGTTAATAAACTCTGGTCAATAGCAGTCAGACACCTAACACTAGATAGGGGGCGAAGGGAAGGAAAGAAACTCCAGTAATCCTCCTCTTCTATTATGTTTCTTTATTGTTCTGTGCTTCATGCCTTTCAGCGGTGGAAGCATAAACTGCCCTTAATAAGAAGCAAATCTCATCAACTGGAAATAGAGAGACATTATTTTCTGCTCCTGCATGAGGAATGTTTCTTCTCTGCTCCTAATTACATGGAATGAAATAACGCTGTGATATGGCACAGAATTTTATTGTGGCAATAATTCCTTGGTCCTAGTGGCACTATACTGTATGAACAGACTAGAAGAATGTATCTTTGCTGTATCTAAGGTTTTGCATCTGCCGTGGTTTTTTATGGTGTCTGTCTTGAGGTATGACTGTTATATTGAAGGTGAAGAAGTGTGGCATTGTGGGTAAAGAGAGACCTCTCCTCCACCTTTTCTCTGATGATGTTGTGAAATGCCATCAAAGTCTCTGGCTGAACACTTCAGAATATAGTCGCAAGGTTAGGATTTTCGTTCATTTGCGAATGCTCCATTGTGTGTTTTGGTGGGCTCTTGAGAATTTTTCATCCTTTGATCCAGAGTGGTGAAATTTTTCACTCTTTGATCTAAAGTGGTGAAATTTTAACAGTACTAAAACCAAACTGATCCAAAGTTAAGGATGCTGACAGCAAGTAATACCTTTTTTTGCAACAACAACAAAAAAAAAACCTACATTATATATCAAATTTAGGAAGAACTTAGGAAGAAGACAAAAATACTCAAAATCATGCATGTTCCAAATCTGTTAGCATATATATATATATATATATATATATATATATATATATATATATATATATATATATATATATATATTACATATGAATAATTTTTGGTTCCAAATTTTTATCAAAGTCCACTGTATGAAGAATTTTGGGGTATAATATGCCACAGTTTACTTTATTTTGCTATCCTCACTTACATAAATGAATAGTGTACTGCACCCAACAGTAAAAATATATGAAAAATCTAAAATGTCTGAATAATTTTTGGTTTGACTGTTAATATATATATATGTGTGTGTGTGTGTGCAAAAAAAGTAAATAAAAATTAATAAAGTAAATAAGTTTTATTAATAAGTTTTATATATATATATATATATATATATATATGTATATATGTGTATATATATATATATATATATATATATATATAAACAGTCAAACCAAAAAATATTCAGACATTTTTTATTTTTTTAAAATATATTTTTAGATGATTTTAGATGGATAATATTATCAAAAATATTATTATTATAAAGTATCATAAAAAGTTTTACCAGTGGTTGAAGCATGAATGTACCTCTCTCTCTCTACCTACCAATCAGCAGGTATGAAGCCATTTTCCTAGAGCTGAGGTGATTGGCTCAAAACATGATGTCTGTAGGATGAGCACAGATGACAGATTGTGCCAGCTGAGCGAGTACGATTGAGATGAATATGAATGCTAACGGATACCTCTCTCCAGGTATTATTATTAGACCTCCTTGAGAGACAATCCAAGTGTGTTTGTTTATTTTCCATGGCTCTATGTGAGACTAGAATACCAAATGTATATTTTAAACCAATCAAGCGCTTCCTATCTGCATGTTGTTACAGCCCAAGGCTTATTTTTGCTGCATTCTCTATATGGTAAATTATTGCTTTGTTTACAATTGGATCCTGCTTAGCTTACAGTCATCTATCTTGGGCACCTTATTGCACTTATTTGCAATATGATAACAACTTAAGCTCAATTTTCACAGCTTTAACTAGACCTGCTGGGAATATGTTTGTTCTCAGTGCCCTGACTGGAAGATGTCCCCATCACTCCAACTACACATTACTGTCACGTAAAAGCTTGGCAATATAATTATTCCATATGAATTATACCATGCAGTATCTCTCTGAGTAAATGATTGAGGAGGCAAAATTAGTTCCTCAAGGTAATTGAAGCGTTAGATAAATTAGCCAAAGTTTAAGATTGTTTTCTCCTTCTCCTTCTTTAAATTCCTGAGTGTATCACTTTGCAAAACCCTTGACAACAATCTAGGGGAGGCGAGAGTTAAGGAAGGCAATTGGCTATAGTGGCTCTTGACTGCTGACGGTTTCAAAGAGAGACCCTGAGCAATTTTACCATTCACTCTACGCCATTGTTTTGAGTTATTATTCTGCTACCTCAGTTCTGCAAATGTTAACTTACCGAGAATCGCACTCCAGCTGCAAATGTATTTGGCCGTTTGACTTTCCAGTGAGAGATCAAATGCAAATCATTCTCAAAAAAATCCTGCGTAAAGCACAGTCAGTCTCTCCAGGGAGATTCAGAGGCAGACATTAAACAAGACTGTAATATTGCTGAAATGAGCAGCAGAACACATTCAACTCATCATGGAAATGTTAAGTTTTAAATTGGAGTTTTTTTGTTTTGTTTTGTTTTGAGTGGGCGAGAGTGGAAGAGGAAGACGGTCTCTAATGTATGCTCAGTTTGAGGGGTCGGGGGGTGTTTAGTCGTAACTGTGGTGAACTAAATCAGCGTTTATGTATAATGGCAGTGTTCCATGTTTTAAAAATGCCATTTAAGTGCCATTTCTCTGTGACTTGGATAGATTTGATTAGTATCGCTATTTCATACACAGTGCTTTTAAGCATGTCTGGTATGATTGGAATCGCTGTCACTTTACTCACTGGCTCATTTAAAGTGTTGCTTCCAATCTCAATTTTCAGACTATTCTCTTTAGTCCCTTTGTAATTTAGATCCATTTAGAATACACACTATAATGAGGATTTTTTTTTAACCAGTGTTTTTTTCTCCTTGGCCTCTATTACCACATTTCTTGCTGGTCCTGGTATCATAATCCAATTGTGTGTCCTTGAAGTGGATAAAGTTAAAAGTGTACTTTTAGAAGGGAGGAAAATGGCCCACAATTGCACTAAAAATCACTGAATGAATCATTTTAGATACGGGCCTGTGGCGACATTTCTGCAAACTGATATTACGTTGCTTCTTGCACGTTTTGCGACACTTTCAGAGTAAAATGTCCGGCGAGTGGCGCTGAGTTGAGACCTTTTTTTAATTTCTGAGGCTATGCAAATGTTTTTTTTTGTAATTGTGTAAAAATCTTTTGATTATAAGTGTATAATCTTACAAAAATGTTTTAAAATATGAACACATCTGCGTTTCCTACAGCATACCGTACTATTCATAAAAAAAATGCTTGTGATAATAAGCTATTGTGATATTAAAATATCAACTGCAAAATCTCTCTCCCAAATCTGCTGTCTACTATATTGATATGCTATCCCTACCACTCTGTCTCCATAGTAACAAGAAAACCTCTTAACGTCCACAAACTTGGAGTTCTTAGTGCCGAGGAAGGTGATCCCTCTTGCTGCGGTTTCAAAGGACGCGGACCCTTGATGGATCTTTGTTCATCTGCCCTGTTTTGTTCCTCCCCTTGTACTCATTCATCTGCTGGCGAAAATGAAGAAGCTGTCGCCGTTCAGACGCCATTAATTTTTCATGAAAATATCAATTATGTCCTGTAATAGAGAGTTCGCATGCGCCGCCCAGGAGGGATCGGCCATCCTCCATGCAATCATCCCAAATTTGGCCTTGTGCTCCGCTTATACACTTCATCCCCAGCTCCTTCCACCCTGAGAGCCATACTCTCCTAATTAGTCACCAGGAGGAGAGGGGGCTCTATTAGGACCAGTGATGAATCATTATCTTCCGTAATTGGCCCTCCAGTCCCCCAGGGGGTGCCCTGCTCCAGACTGCCCAGCTGGAGGAGCCCATCCTGCCACAGCATGAAACTGCAGCTGCAGAGTGAGCCAAACTTCTTTTTTTACTGCAAAGCCTCCATTAATAATCCTGAACCTCAGCTCATACTAATAGGTTCATATTAATCATTGTTTGGGTGATACGGTTCTGTAATTGAGAGCCGCCTTAAGAAGATTAATTTGGTGTAATATTCATCACAGAGGGGAAGAGAGTTATTGGTATTCATTATGATGCTGATGTTGCCACAGCAATTTTGCAAAGGCGGGTAAAGCTTTGTGAATGCGGCCTTGGAAAATGATAAATAACTCGTTTATGATTCTGTATTACTCTACAACAGTTTGGATACATTTCCGTACAGTGAGTGAGGGAAGTTTTTTCTTTGTTGGAACAAAAGTTGATTTGTGGTGGCCTCTGCGAACCGGTTAGATTTATAAATACTGTAGGTTTGTAAATAGGATTATTCTCCCACACTCAAAAAAATATTTAGGGCTAGATGTAAGATTTATGTATTTGAATCGCTTATAAAACTTCTGTCCATTTTAATTACACAGTTTTAACATAAACCAACTAATGAACTTAATGTGATGCATATTTGTCAGTCATACATAAATGAAACGTATGATTTCTGCACTCAAAAAATAATTGCATAGTTTATTTTTAACTATTTGCATCTATATATATATATATATATATATATATATATATATATATATATATTTTCAAAATGTTTTCATTCAAATTGCTTAGAATCAGCATAAATCTGTTCATGGTGAAAACAATTACATTTATATTCATGAACAAAATATGGCTGTGGAAAAAGCAATATTTAATTAGTTAAATATAAGATTGTATGAGATTTAAACAATTGGGATTTTTTGATAAATATATAAACCTGGTTATTAGGGCTGGGACAATACTATTGATGCATCGCGATTCGTGCATTGTTTCTGATATTTTCCAAATGCATCGCAAATCGATTCTGAGCTTAGTTTTTAACAGCAGATGGCGCTCTAGGCTATTTTTAACCGCATGCTCAAATGCTTAGGAAGAAGAGCGCTCGTTCATTCGGCCGACGATGTATTTGCACCTCAGAATGCTATTATGACGCTAGAACCACACGCTGCACTAACCTGATATACACACTAACATTTTATTGATTTATTACCACTAAGAACTGTTTATATAAGTACAGTAAAGGTTAAAAACTATGGAGGCCTGATACTTTATATATTTAGAATATATCAGAGTGTGACTTTTAAAGCTCTCAAATGTATTTCTCATAATTGCTGTTCTATTCCATAGTTGCCACTTTATTTCTCACAGTTGCAACTTCATTTCTCAGAATTGTGACTTTATATCTCACATTGTGACTTTTTTTTAACTATATCTCACCATTAGTTTTTTATTTATTTACTCTGAGGCAGATGCTGTCTTTCATAGGAAACATCAAAAACTAAATCAAAGAACAAACTGAATTTTCACACTGCCTACAAATATTCACACATATTTTGATTTTCCAGTGTTTGTTGAAGAAGCTGTAGAGAATGCTCATCTGTCTTCAAAAGAAGACAAGTCTGCAAATTAAGTCAACAACTGCAGAAGAAAACTGCATCTTCATGGATGAGAGACCAGGGAAGCTCTTGGCTCTCGTGCTCAGCAGCAGAATGAAGATGTCACTTGTGACAAACTGGCTACTATGGTGAGCTCTCAGCCCATCACTTACATTGTCAGTGTGTGTGTTTATGTACATCCATGTGCTTGTATACACAGGGCAAGCCTGTAATGTGAGATCTATGGCCACCCTGGGTCACATAATCATTGCTTACTTTGTGAAGAGGGAACGACGGTAGCTTGTGCCTTATAAATAAACTAGGCCCACATCTATCTGTCTGTTGTTCTGTCTATCTGTCAGTCGGTCGGTCTGTTGTAGGAAAAGGCAGACGTCCATAATTAATGT